>CAUOFW020000691.1:0-221108 GCA_963454935.2 Ilex paraguariensis | reverse complement strand
TTCCCATTTCAAGACTAGATTCTTGCACTCACATCTTGTTAGAACTGCCTCCAAATGTTTGCCAACATCCCTCGAATGAATTCCCAAACACCGAAAAGTCATCCATAAAGACCTCCACTATCTTTTCCACCATATCACTGAAAATTCCCATCATACATCGTTGAAAAGTCCCCGGAGCATTGCACAATACTAATGGCATGCGGCGGTAGGCAAAGGTACCATAGGGGCACGTGAAAGTGGTCTTCTCTTGATCCTCCAAAGCAATCCAATCTGATTGTAGCTGGAGTATCCATCTGAAAAATAGTAGAATAGATGCCCTCTACTCGTTCTAGAACTTGATCGAGGAATGGCAATAGGAAGTGGTATTTTCTTGTGCAAGTGTTCAGCTTTCGGTAATCAATGCACACCCTCCATCCGGTGATTACTCTTGTAGGTATAAACTCATTCTCATCATTCTCAACCACTGTAACTCCAGATTTCTTAGGTACTACTTGCGTGGGGCTAACCCACTTACTATCGGCAATTGGAAAAATGATCCCCACATCAAGTAGTTTTAGAACCTAATCCCACACCACCTCCTTCATGATGGGATTCAACCGCCTTTGTGATTGTCGGGAAGGTTTGGAATCCTCCTCAAGATATATGTGGTGGGTGCAAATGAGAGGGCTTATCCCCTTGATATCCGCAATGGTCCACCCAATTGCTCCTTTATGCTTTCTCAACACCTTCAAGAGTTCTTTTTCCTCGTTTCATGTTCAATGTAGAGCTAATGACCACCAGAAATGTTTCACCTTCCCTAAGATAGGTGTACTTCAAATGGGTGGGCAAGGGCTTCAACTCCAACTTGGGCTTTTGTTCATCCAACGGAAAAATTTTCTTTTCTCGATGGGGTAACTCTTCGAATGTAGGGATCCACCTTTCATCCCTTTCAAATCTTTTACCTCCTCTTGTTCATCATAATTCTCAAGATCCACAATTCCTTCTTCCTTGAATGTCAATATCCCCTCCAGCTCCAAGTGCTCCTCAACCAAAGTGTCGATTCTATTGACCTCACTTACTTCCTTATCATCACCCGGTTGCTTTGCCAAGTTGAGTACATTATGCTCCATTGTCATATTCCCAAATGCCAACTTCATTAGACCGTTCTTGCAATTTATCACGGCATTAGATGTAGCAAGGAATGGTCTTCCAAGTATTACAGGAACTTGGGAGCTAAGGTTTGCAGCAGTGTGTGTATCATGCACAATGAAATCCACAGGGAAGTAAAATTTATCAATTTGAACTAAGACATCCTCAACTACTCCCCTTGGTGTACGGATACTACGATCTGCCAATTAAAACGTGATTGAGGTGGACTTCAACTCCTCAGGCTACAGTTATTGGTATACCGAGTAGGGGAGAAGATTCACACTTGCCCCCAAATCGAGGAGTGCTTGCTCCACTCGACAATTTCCAATGGTGATGGCTATGGTTGGACAACCGGGGTCTTTGAATTTGGGAGGAGTGTTGGTGCTCAATATTGAGCTCACTTGCTCGGTGAGGAATGCTTTCTTATGGACATTCAACTTCCTTTTCACTGTGCATAAGTCCTTCAAAATCTTAGCACATGATGGAATTTGCTTGATGGCGTCGAGGAGTGGAATGTTAATCTTCACCTGCTTAAACATTTTCAAAATATCAGCATAATTAGCCACTTTGACAGGTGGCTTCAAACGACTTGGGAAAGTGGCAGGCATAGGAGGAATAAACACACAATCATCAATTAATTTTCCTTTCTCAACAACCTCTCTTTCTTTCTCTTCATTCACCTCACTCTTATCGGTGTCACCCAAGAGATCTTTTTCGTTTGACAATGTGGTCTTGGGGGAGACCATTGGCAAAATGATTTTGTCAATTTCTTTGCCACTACGGAGGGTGGTGACAGCTTTGAGTTGCTCGCAACTGTCTCTCAAAGGTTCCGATGACTCAACAAGGTGTTGCCCCTAGGGTTCTCTTGTAGTGAGCGGGGAACTTCCCCTTTTCTTGTTGAGATGCCCCTATGGAGTTTGTCAACTTTGTGAGTTGGGCTCTTACATCATTGATGGCGGTTTGGCTTTGAATGAAGGAATGAACCATATCCTCCAAATTCCTTTTGTGAGGAGATTGGTATGTGGATGGATTGGACGGTCCTTAAGAAAAATTTTGTGTAGGTGGATTTGGTAAAAAATTCTGTGGTGGTGGGTTTGACGAATACCCTTGTGAATTGGTTCGGGGGTATTGAGAGCTAGATGTTTGCCCTTGGCCATGGTATTGGTTTTTCTTGGGAGGCATGGGAGATGCATATGTACTTGAACCATGAGGAATGGGGTTTTCATTTTTCCAACTAAAATTTGGGTGATTACTCCAACCCGGATTGTAAGTATTCGAATTAGGAGAAAATGATTGCCTTGTTTGGTTGAAGGCATGAACTTGTTCATGGTACGCTTCTTTAAGGGTTGGAATGTTTGGGCAATCTGATAGGGAATGCTCCATACATTTGCAGATTGAACAACCCTCCTCGGTTCGTGACACATTAGACACTTCGTGTCTCTTATTGACTTCAAGACTCTCAACTTTCCTTGACAATTTAATAATTTTTGAAAACAAGTCTTCCCGATCTCTCAAATCATAAATCCCTCCCCCTTGAGTTTGGCCATTCTTTTGAGGAGAAGACCTTGGTACATTGGTGGTATCTGTAATGTCCCATGATTGTGCATTTTGTGCCAATTTATCAAAGTAATCTAAGGCCTCATTAGGGTCTTTGTTCAAAAACTCTCCATTACACATCATGCCAATGAACTGTCGATAGCCCGGTGTGATTCCTTCATAAAAGAAACTCACCAATTGCCATGGTTCAAAGCCATGATGTGGAAGGGACTGTAGTAATTCCTTGTACCTCTCCCAACATTGATAGAATTGCTCATTAAGTTTTTCAAAAAGTTTTGAATATGCTTTTTTAGGGCGGTGGTTTTATGCACCAAAAATAATTTGTTCAAAAACTCAGAAATCATTTGGCTCCACGATGTGATGGTTCGAGGCCTTAAGGAAATAAGCCATGTTTTTGCCTTGTCTTTCAGGGAAAAGGGAAATAATTTCTTTCAAGCTATCTCTTCCATCCCATGATTGGGAAGGAATGTTGCAATTATTTCCTCGAAATCCCTTATATGTGAATAGGGGCTCTGAGTTTCAAGTCCGTTGAATGTGGGAATTAGTTGCAACATCCCTGGCTTAACTATGAAAAGATGAGCTTGGACTGGAAGAAGGATGCATGATGGTGTGGTGTTTCGTGTTGGTTGTAGAAAATCCCTCATTGACCTCACCGGGGGATCCATTTGAAAATTATTCCCCTCATTCACGGAAGGGGGAAAATTCATTCTCGGATTGGGTATTTGGGGTTCTTGTGGTCCCCCACCCCTTTGGACATTTGGATTTGCACCTATATTGTCACCCGCTTCCTCGGGTTGTTCTTGGTCAATATTCATGGTAGGGGCCAAGTTTTGTCTAACAAGTCGGTTTTGATCGTTCCGCCTCCACATAAAACAAAACAAATAAAATTTACACAAACAAGATTATGTACATAGAACAACGTACCTCCACCCATGATAAAGATCATGGGACTTACCTTCGTCGTTCGGAAACCACCTTCTTGGTTTGAAACTTGCCTTCCCCGGCAACGGCGCCAAAAATGCTTGACAAACTTCCTTGTTGTTTTCTAACCTATAAACATCACATTTTAGCATGTATAGTATATGAATGAAGGGGAGTGTCACTCTCGTAGGGATGATGTCAAAAGAAAGGGCAACAGAATGGTGGATGAATGATATTTCAAATGTGAGTATGTGTGAACAAAAGTGCTCCCCAAGCGCAAGGAGACTTTCGCGGATCGTGTTTTACTTGGTGGTATTCCAAGGTCATTTCCATGGGGAAGGAAGTAAACCGAGAGGAAGGTGATTTTGGGAGAAAGAAAGTGTAAAATCTTTGATTGTTGGAAGTTGTTTGGTGAAGTTATTTTGATGCTAGTAAAATGAGAAACAAATGTTGGCAAATCCAAGAGGTCACTCCAATAGGAATATCGTCTCAACTCGAAACCCTCCTCCAATAGAGCATGAATAAATGATTGATTCGTGGGAAGGTAGGGGTAAGATTGGTGAGTATCTAAGCATAAATCGTGACTAGGCCTACGGAATATCAAAGACTCACCAAGTTATCCACCTTCAACCCAGTCAAACCGAACCATTGAACTCTGAAATAGGGGAGGAGAATGAGTTGAAATGGTATACCCAAGTGGAGGTTCCTATTGGTTTTGCCAACTAAGAGATTTAGCTATTCATGCTTAAAATAAAGACAATAATATGATGAGAAGACATTATGAAGAAATAAAGACTAGAGCTAAGCATAAACGAAATGCATAAATATAACTTCCGGATAATCACCTCTTACTAAAGATTGGATGAGAAACTACTCACTCTTCATGACTTTGTTAAAGCTAGAAAAGTAAGTGATGCTCACCCCTCCAAGTAGAGGAGTTACAAGGTAAAACACTTTACACAAGGAGCCGATCTTCGACAAAGAATGAGTGAATCACGTTCCACCCTTCACGGCTTTGGTAAAGCTCTAGAGAAGTGGAAGACTTTCACTCCTCTAAGGGAAGAAGGAAGCTCAAGCAATGGAAATAAAAGAAAGCAATAACACAATAAAAGAAATCAATACTTAAAGTAAAAGAAAGCAATAATACAATAAAAGAAGACAATACTTAAAGAAAGCAATAAGCAATAAGGAAAGCAATAATACTTTTGGAGGGTTTTCCACTACCAAAAGATGAATGCTTTACAAGTCCTAAGGGGTGGTATTTATAGGCAACAAGGGAGGGTGAAAGTCTTGTTAGGTTGCTTTGAATCTTGTTAGGTGGCCTTGAAAAGTCTTATTTGGTGGCATGAAAGTCTTGTTAGGTGGCCTTGAATCTTGTTAGGTGGCATGAAAGTTTTGTTAGGTGGCCTTGAATTCTTTGATCCCCCTTTGTTTTGAGCTTTGATAATTGGAACCCCAGTAGTTTGTAGCTTTAATGTAATTGGCTCCCCAGTAGTTTGTAGCTTTGACGTACAAAACCCTGAAAAGAACAACAATTAATGTAGTATCCTTTATTCACACACTAACTCTAATTTGATTTATTTTGACTAGTTTACTTTATTCAACTAACACAATTTACCTATTAAATTATGTCGTAATTAGGGTTAATCATCACCACTTTGGTACAAAACCAAAATGGTAACAACCACAATGGTGGAGCTCATCCTCTCACTCAAGTACAGGGCAATGGGAACGGAGACCGAAGGATGATAACTCTTCGGGAATTATTAAGACAACGACCACCCAATTTTCAAGGGAGCTCTAATCCTTTGGTGGTGGATAGATGGATCCGCCGAGTGAAGAAGATCTCTGATGGCATGGGAGTTGTCGAGGAGTTGGGAGTTGGTTTGGCGACCTACCTATTTGAGAGGGAAGCCGACTATTGGTGGGATGCCATAAAGAGGAGAAGGGACACCGACACACTCACTTGGGAAGAGTTCGATCAATTTTTTCAAGATAAGTACTTCCCTGAATCGGTCAGAGACCGAATGAAGGCATATTTTCTTGCACTACGACATGGTAGCATGATCGTGGCTGAGTATGAGTGGCGGTTCGACGAGCTCTCCCATTACGCTACGGGATTTATATCTACTGAGGTCGACAGGGCCAAGCGCTTCGACCAAGGTCTGAGGCCGATCATTAAGGAGAATTTGGTGGCTCTCAGGATCCGTGATTTTGGGGACTTGGTGGATAGAGCTGCACTGGTAGAGAGAGACATAGAGGATAGCCAACTATGATAGAGCTTCTCGAGATGAGGTCCGATCTGGACGGGTGCTAGCACTAGTGGGGCACAGAGACCGACACCATACAGTCGCCCAGACCGGACAGGTGGACAACGACTTTTGACAACCCGAGGAGAGGGAGACACTCAGACTAGAGCCGGTATTACCCCACGATTCTGCTTTGCATGTGGAGGTGTGGGACATATTCGAATGCATTACCCAATTTTTCCACCTCAGGGGCCTATCCAAATCGCCAGACAGGTACCAGCAGCCCAACCACGACCACCGAAGCCTGCACCGCAGTGACCGATACAAGCTCAAGCCTCGGCGACGCCAACCAAGGGCGAGTATTTGTTTTGACTCAGCCGAAGGAGGACATTGTCAATGCCATTGTGGAAGGTATCGTCCTTATTTATAATTTATGGGCCCGAATATTATTTGACCCTGGTGCAACACACTCATTTGTACGCACGACATATGCACTTGATTTGGGATTGAGTTTCGCGAAGCTAGAGCATGCTATGAACACTAGCTTACCCACAGGAGAACGGTTAGATACTAGCCGAGTTTGCAAGGGTTGCATGCTTCGCATTGGGGAGCACGAATTGATTGTGGATTTGATTACTTTAGAGATAAAGGGGTATGATATGATTTCGGGATGAACTTGTTGTCCACTTTCTGGGCGGTAATGGATTGTTTCCGCAAGCGGATTATATTTCAGTTGCCGGGAGGAGTCATTTTTAGTTTTGTGAATAACCGAGATTCTTTCCATCCATTTTCTACTACGGATAGTAGATTCTTAAAATTGAAATTGGGAAGTCATTTGAGTTTCTTAGCTAGCTTGATGGGAGATGGCAGGGATAAAATCCATGCGGATGTGATGTTAATTGTATCGGAGTTTTCAGATATTTTTTCTCGAGGAATTACCTAGATTACCGCCACATAGGGAAATTGAGTTCAAGATCGATCTCTATCTGGGAACTGAACCCGTATCCACTGCTCCCTACCGGATGGCACCTTTGGAGTTGAAGGAGTTAAGGAAACAGTTGGATCACTTGTTGGCGATTGGGTTTATCCGTCTAAGCACTTCACCTTGGGGAGCCCCGGTCCTCTTTGTGAAGAAAACGGATGAGACTCTACACTTGTGCACGGATTACCGGAGGTTGAATCGGGTTACCGTGAAGAATAAGTATCCGTTGCCGAGAATTGATGACTTATTTGACTAGTTGAAGGGTTCGAAGTATTACTCCAAGATTGATTTTCACACGGGGTATCATCAGCTGCGGATGAAGGAGGAGGATATTCCTAATACTACTTTTCATACCCAGTATGGTCATTTCGAGTATACGGTAATGCCGTTCAGATTGACTAATGCCCTCTCAACCTTCATGGATTTGATGCACAAAGTCTTTCGGCCTTATCTCGATCAATTTGTCATTGTGTTTATTGATGACATATTGATTTACTCACAGACTCAGGAGGAACATGCTCGTCATCTCTCTATTGTGCTACAAACATTGAGAGAACATAAGTTATATGCGAAGATGACCAAGTGTGAGTTTTGGATGAAGGAAATGAAGTTTCTTGGCCATGTTGTGTCCGAGCAAGGAGTAGCGGTTGATCCCGCAAAGATTGAGGTCGTGATGAAATGGGAACCACCAAAGAACGTAACGGAAGTACAGAGTTTTTTGGGGTTAGCCAACTATTATCGTAGGTTTGTGGAAGGGTTATCCAAGCTTGCAATGCCGATGACTTGCCTTACAAAGAAGTGGGAGAAATTTTTGTGGACTCAAGCGTGTGAACTAGCTTTTCGCACCTTGAAGGAGAAGTTGACGACGACACCTATCCTCATTATTCCGAGCAGTGGGGAAGGCTACGATGTCTACACCGATGCTTCACTACGAGGCTTGGAATGCGTTCTAATGCAAGGAGGAAAGGTAGTGGCGTATGGCTCGAGGCAACTCAAGGTGCATGAGCGGAATTATCCCACACACGACTTGGAGTTGGTTGCGGTGGTGTTTGCTCTTAAGTTGTGGAGATGTTATTTATACGGGGAGAAATTTCAAGTGTTCTCGGACCATAAAAGCCTCAAGTATATCTTCACACAAAAAGACTTGAATCTCCGACAGAGAAGGTGGATTGAGTACTTGGAAGATTATAAGTTCATGCTCAACTACCATCTGGGGAAGGCCAATGTAGTTGTCGACGCTCTTAGTAGGAAGTCTCGGGGTGAAATTAATTTTCTTGCGATAAATAGGTGGAAAATGATCGATGCAATAGAGGAGTATGATCTATGGGTGGATGGACCAGAGTATCAACCATATCTATTCAACCTTAAAGCTCAACCAACGCTTCGGCGACGGGTAGTGGAATTGCAATGCCTGGATTCGGAACTCAATTGGATTAGAGCCCGATTGGAGAATGGAGAGTTGAGATATGGGGAGAAGCTATGTGTTCCCGATAATTCATTCCTAAAGGAGGAGATACTAGGAGAGTGTCATCGCTCCAAGTTTGCTATCCACCTCGGTAGCACAAAGATGTATAAGGACATGAAGCGTCAATACTGGTGGAGGGGAATGAAGCAAGATGTGGCCAAGTATGTGGCAAAATGTGCAGTGTGCTAGCAGGTGAAGATTGAGCATCAAAGGTCATGAGGAGTCCTACAGTCTTTGCCTATTCCAGAGTGGAAGTGGGATCACATCACCATGAACTTCGTGTCGGGACCACGGATGTCGCATGGGCATAATGAAGTGTGGGTCATTGTGGATAGACTTACCAAGTTTGCTCATTTTTTGGGTTTGAAGACCACGGATACATTCGAGACTTTGAGCCAGCTGTATATCCGTGAGATAGTGAGGTTACACGGCGTTCCGCTCTCGATTGTGTCGAATCGTGAATCTATGTTTGTAGCGAGATTCTAGCAAAGTCTACAATAAGCGATGGGGACGGAGTTACACTTCAGTACGGCTTTTCATCCCCAAACGGATGGCCAATCCGAGAGGGTAACACAGATTGTGGAGGATATGTTACGCATTTGCGCGTTGGACTTCAAGGGGAGTTGGAGCGACCACTTACCGTTGGTGGAGTTTGCTTACAACAACAGCTACCAAGAAAGTATTGGGATGGCACTGTATGAAACATTGTATGGAAGACCATGCCGATCACCGACGTGTTGGTTAGAAGTCGGCGAGAGTAGTTTGTTTGGACCGGATATTGTTCGAGAAACTACGGAGAAGATTCAACTCATCCGAGAGAGTCTACGGATGGCGCAAAGTAGACAGAAGAGCTATATGGACCACAGACGAAGACCCTTAGAATTCAAGGTGGGAGACTACGTATTTCTCAAGGTGTCACCCATGAAAGGCGAGTTTTGATTTGGCAAGAAGGGGAAGTTAGCGCCAAGATATACTGGATCGTTTGAGGTAATCAAAGTGGTAGACAAGGCGGCATATCAACTTCGACTACCAGGCCAACTATCTGGAGTACATGTTGTGTTCCATGTGTCCATGTTGAGAAGGTGTCACTTGGATGTAACTCCAGTCGTGATTGAAATTCAAGACGGAGCAACCTACGAAGAACAACCGATAGAAATTCTCGACGCCCAGGAAAAATTGTTTCGCAACAAAGTTATCAAATCGATGAAGGTTTTGTGGCAACACCATGGACTGGTGTAAGCTACATGGGAACCGAAGCAAGAAATGCGAGAGAAGTATCCATATTTGTTCACCACTTGAGGTAAATTTTGAAGACGAAACTTTCTTTAAGTGGGGTGGATTGTAACACCCCACATTTTTTTTATATATTTATATAGATATATAGTAAATAATTGTGGTAAAAAATGTGGATATATGTAGTGATGTGTGTTTGAATTTGGTAGATTGGAAAAGTAAAGATTTAAAATGTTAGTAGAAATAATAGTTGAAATTTGGTTTTAATAAGTGAAAATATAAATTTTTAAGTCCTAGAACTTGTATTAAATAGGTTTGGTGTAGAAATATGTGTTGGAGAGATTTGAGATGGATTTGGTTGGCTTAGGAATGGATTGGAAATGGAAAAAGGACGAAAACAGGCTGTGAACAGTACACTGGTCGCAACTTCAAGTGCGATTTTGACCTTGATGCAATCAATAGCTCTCAAAACGCAAAACATAAAAGTTTTAGAGCTCTTTCTTATCACTCCATAGCATCTTGCATCATCGCAATCGAAGCTCGGATGAGAGAGTTATGCCCAGATAACGATGGGCTGTTTTGACAGCCCAATTGGCTTGAACAGTGCACCCGAACAGTGCACTGGCTGCAACTTCAAGCCCGATTTAGACCTTGATGCAGTCAATATCTCTCACAACTCAAAACATGAAAATTTTAGAGCTATTTCTTATCATTCCATATCATCTCAATCAGAGCTCGGATGAGAGAGTTATGCCCAGATAATGATTGGCTGTTTTGACAGCCCAATTAGCTTGAACTGTGCACGTGAACAGTGTAATGACTGCAACTTCAAGCCTGATTTAGACCTTGATTTAGTCAATATTTCTCAAAACTCAAAACATAAAAGTTTTAAAGCTCTTTCGTATCATTCCATAGTATCTTGAATCATCTCAATCGGAGCTCGGATGAGAGATTTATGCTCAGATAACGAAACGATGTTGAAATAGTCCAATTAGCTTTGTTTTACATTTAATGTCTCCATTTGTATCCTAAATCAAAATATAAGAATAATGAGTACTTTTAGGCTTCAAATAAGTATAAAAGGCTTTAAGAAGCACCATTTATCACCTTTTATTTGTAAACATCGTAAAACTTCATTAATAGTCGATTCGGATGGGTAAAATAGAAACTTTAGTGTTTTGGGTATATGTTGACTTGAGTTTTGAGATAAATCATAAAAATAAATGTTTTTAGGTTAAACTAACATTAAAAATGAATTCGGAATGTCGACAAACCTTAAGGTAGTCATATGGATCAAATTGGAGATTCTTAGTGCCAAAACTGTAAATTTGGAAAAACTTAAAATAGTCTGTGAACAGTGTTTTTCGGGGCTGCTATGTTTTAAACTCATTTTCATCTCATTTGCTCTCATTTTCTTCACTCCCCTCACACCCCCACACCTCTTGGAACCCTAGAGAGCATTAGAGAGGAAGAAAGAAAGGGAAAAACAAGAAATTCAAGGGTGATTCAAGATCAAATATTCTTGTTCTTCACACCAAAGCTAAGGATTCAAGGTAAGGGTTTTCTCTCATTCACTTACATTGAGGCTAGGGTATTTATATATGTATGTTTTGCCTATCAATGGTATATATATGCTATGGAATCATCCTCTCTTAGGCTTTTTGCAAGGATTACATGTTTTGAACAAAATAGGGTTTAATACCTATGAAATCTCCTTTCTAGTTTTAAAACCCTAATTTTTGGAGAGTAATGTATTTTCTTCCTAAATGCTTTCTTTATTATGGATTTTGAAACCTTAGTGCTTTGTGTTGGGTAAAAAAATGATGTTATTGTGATCTCATGTATTTTCTTAGTTGGTTGTGGAATTGTTACATGATATATTTTGGGAATTTTGGATAGATGCCTGTAAATTGAGATGAATGTTGGAATTATATGCTTGGTTGGATTGTTTGTGATGCACATGAGTGAGAGGTTCCTTGTAAGGATGCTCATTCCTTTCTAAGAGGTTCCCAGTAAGGATGCTTAGGAAATAATGTAGTGATTGGTGAGAGGTTCCACGTAAGGATGTTCATCCATTTTCAAGAGGTTCCCGGTAAAGATGCTTGAGAATCAAATGTGACCTAAAGGGGGGGGGAGGTTACCACAAAGTATGCCACCTACCGAAAAAATTGTTGGGAATTGGTTATGACAATTAATGGTTATTATTTGTATGTGGTGCTCGTTTATTCTTTTAAGTAATGTTTTTAAATAAACTTGAGATCATTTTTAAATGTTGCTGCTTTATTTCATATTATGTATCTATGTTAGTTAAAATTGAGACCGACCATTTTAAATTCTTTTCTAAACCTTGTATGGGTTTGTGAGAATTTTTCTACAGAGATTCATGCTCACCCCCTATCGCTAACATTTTTCAGATTACCTGTTTGAGGAGGAGGACGTAAGGTCGAGAAACCCGCTACTTGGGAGACTCCACTGGACGGGAGTGTGGATTCCGAGATGGACGCATAGAGCGACCTTCTTTCCTTTTGTATCAGACTAGGACATTCTTTTGGAACATTGTGTAGTCTAGCTTCTTTTGTTTATTCCTCTGCGCTTTTTTAATTAATTTTTGAGATGTAATAGACATGACTTGGACTTATTTTTTTGGGTAATGTTGTAAATATTCGTGGATGACAAATACAGTCTTATTTCTTAAGGGATTATATTAGTGCTCTCATGATATGAATGATTTTAGAATGTAATGTCGTCCAGGGTGTGTTTTGGGGTGTTACAGAAATAGGAAAAATAAAACACGGTTAGCACATAGAGGCAAAGGCGTACCAGACTTCTTAGAGCTCTTGAATGTGAACCAGAACGAAGGAAAGAGGGTTTTTTTACGCTGGGCCTACAATGGTTCTCTGGCAGTTGCATGTACAAAGTAGATGATTCCACTCCTCAGGTCTCTAACAAGCAAATTTAATCAATGAACGATGCCAGTCTTCCATTAGTTTAAACCAAGGGGCAACTGATGAGCATAAAATGGTTATAAACCCAACTTGTATGCTCAAGCTCATCACGTGGGCCTGATACAAAGGCTCGAGCTTGGCACGTTAATTCTCTTTCTTAATAAGAGGGCTCCTAGCAGCTTGCTAGCCCATATCGCTACTCAATGCACAACCAACCACTTGAAGAGTAGCTCAAACCAGTTTCAAATCCCTCAAAGGACGTTCCACTTTCTCTGCCACCTTATTTGAAAAGTAGTTGAGGAGCTCAAACGACACAATTGGCTCACCTATAAAGGGATCATGACAGCCATGACTCAGGTAATTAATTCTCTCCCAGGTAATTCCAATTCAGTCAATTATACTCTTTTTGACTTTATTATCGAAATATGACCACTAGAGCCCCTCCAGTCCTCTACTTCCCTTGCAGGAACTCCCTTAATTGCCAGATCATCTCACATTCATAAGGTGCAGCTTTTGGGATCAACAATTTACATTGTGACTTCCCATAATTAGTTAATTATAAATGAACAATTTCCTAACAACAATAGATATGCAAGCAAAACAAAATAGAAATTATCCGCATTAAAGCTTGCAGACTTTTTGGCCTAATAAATATAAGGCATTCATTATTCTCAATATTAATACATTTTCAGAGTGGAAAGTCTACTGGCCATATATTTGCCAAAAAAGGTTAAACTTTAAAAGTTAAAAGCTTTTATTTCATGTTCAAATGTGGTGGGTATGACCATTGCCCAAGCTTTAGAGCATTTCCTAGTGACTAACTATTTTATGTTTCTTGACTAAAATAAACAGTTAAATCATAAAATTTTACTCCAAGGGTTTAGCTATTTTACGGTTGGGCTAAATGGCTCTCTACATTTAGAGAGCCTCTTTGTCTAGCTATTTTAGATTTGGAGAACCAAATCACTTTGTTTGCACACCAAGAAACTAGCTATTTTACATTTTGATGATGTATCAAGTTAGGCAATATTTTTGACTTAAAATATCAATAGTAGTTAGCTAAAATAGACAATATGGTTGAAATAACTTTATAAAAGTAACTCTTTAAAATAAATAATTTAATATTTTAATATATATTGACTAACTATTTTGAAGAGCACCTTTGAAGATGCTCTTCACCTATTGCATCATAGCATGCACAGTGTAACCGAGTTCCATGGTCTAGCTATAAAGAGGTGTCTGTCTGTTATGAATTGCAATTCAAGGCCAAAAACTAAAGATCTATAACAAGAGTGTTTTGTTTCATTTGAGTTTTCTTCGAGTGTTTGAGCACTAATGTAAAAACTTACATATCCGATCCAACCCAAATTAGTATTTTGTCTATGTTTCGACAAAATATCCAACAGGTGCCATTTCGAAGTTGATCAAAGGTCATAGATTTAGTTTGTTGATTTGTATTTATTGATGGTAAAAAGGATAAAACATTAAATAATAAAAAAAAATTACACATGTCAAAGTTTTATTGAATGGAAAGTGAAAGTACTCTACCAAAAAATTACTTTTCCATACTATAACACCCAGAAAACATACCAGCAATCTAGCTAAAAATGCACTCCTATTCTGATCCTTTTTCTTTTCTTTCTTGTTTCGATGGCTGACGCCTGTTATTTAGTTATAGTGAAAGAAGAGGAAATTTTAGAAGAGCCAGATACATCATGTGACAGTATCATAGGAAAATGGAGTATACACCGAATGAGAGTCTTTCACAAAAGTTGACGAGCACGAATTTGACTGGGTAAGGCCAATGAAAACAATCCGAGAAAGCTCGAAGGACCCATTGGAAAGAAAGACATCAATAGGTCAACGCCCAAAACCCCAAGGCCAACGCCCAAGAGACTTGGCAGCCCTTGGGCGGCGCCTGGGTTGGCCCCTTGGGTGCCTCCCTCTTTGCTCCTCTTCACCTTAGAGCTCCAATCCAAGTCCAAGTCACACTAACTCAAGACAGGTCCAGGATCAAGACGAGGATCAAATCCAATCCAACTGAGAGTCCTCCTCTGAAAGAATAGGAGCACGAGGGAGTAAACATCGAAATAAACGCAGAGATCTCCTACCATAATTATACTTACCAAAGTAGTAGAAGTGTACTCACCCACGTTACTGTCTTGCCCTAACTATATAATGTAAGCCCCTCTTAACATTGAGGGCACGCCTCTAAAACTTCTACGCACCCCCTACACTCATGGCTTTCTCTCTGTCTCCTAAAAGCATTGTATCTCTCCGGAGTATTATTATTCATCAATAAAGAACATAGGCTACTGTTGTCATTCCCAAAAGTGGAGTAGGTCATCCGAGACCGAATCACTATAAATCTATGTGTTGATCTATTATTTACTGTTTTTATCAATTGATTGTCGTTGATTGCTCATTAATCACTCCCGTTAATATCCTTGACTATTGATATTACACAAAACAATTTTGTGCATCATCAAAAGTAACTTGTGAGATACATTATTTAGGTTTTTCAAAAAATATAAAATAAAATAATCTGGCAAGGTGATAAGTGGCAGTTTTTTATTGGGCATGTATAATTTTTTATTGGTAATATATACTTCATGGCACTGTCATGTCGTTCGTTAAAACCATTGAAAAATTTCACGTGAAAGAGAGAGAAAACACATAATTCTAACCAACGAAAAGAAATCAAAGATGGAGTAAAATAATTTTATGGCAATACTATACATAATTAAAAAATTGACTTAAAAAGTTGATTTGATAATGTATCTATTATATTTTTTATTGATTTATTAGGACAAACAAATTATTCAATAGTAATGATTTATCAAATGAATTTTTTTTTTAAAAAATTAAGTGTATATAGTATTTTTCATTAGTTAATAAAAGGAAACAAAACTTTTAAGGACATTTGTATCGAAAGGGTCAAATACATGCATTATCATCCAAACTAAGTTTTTTTACACCCCTCTGCTCCCAAATCTTTTTCTTTTCTCTTTCCTTTTGTCTTATTTGTGCTGTTTCCTTTGCACCATCACTCATTTTCTTCTTGACACAGGGTCGATCTCTCTCCATCTCATTCTAATTTGGTGTTAAGTGAGATATTCATTAATTCTGAATGAGCTTAGGGAGTGTAAGGAGGGGGCATTGGCAATCCTTTGGGGAGGCCACATAGTGGGGTGTTGTCCGGAATGTTGTATTCATCCCTCAGGGAGCGTGCAGGGGAGAGAACGCTGAGGTAGAGCTGTTGTCCCAAGTAAGACCTCTCCCCCATATCTGACCTCAGGTTCCACATGCCGGCGTTGTCAAGTGTAGTCATGGTTGCTGCCCATGAGTTAGGGTAGACCTGGATGGTGTGCCTGCTCACGGCGTCAAGAAGGTTATAGTTCTTCCTCTTCTCTGGGCTCCACCTCCCGGGCTCAATGCCCACGGCAAAGAAGGAATACCCATCAAGATGCCACGTTTGGATTGTCTTCTCGTGGTTCTCGAAGATGATCTCAACGAAGTTACGGAAGGTGGCATTGACAACATTGGGAGCCAATGTGACCTTCTCACTTTTTAATGTGGGCTCGTCAGCCATAGTGTCATATTTAAACATCTTGTCTGCAACTTCAAAATACTCCGCAAGCTTCAATGGAGTGTCGGAGTCCACATGTGAGACACCGTTGATGGAAAACCGGAGCTTGTTGTTGACATTACTCCTGGAGTTAACCAGCTTGATGGTTCGGGTGATGTTAATCTTACCGTAATGGTAAGAACCCTGAGGGTTGGGGCGAGCAGCACTGGCCGTAAGGTTCCAACGGAACGAGCGGAACTGGTTGATGGACCAGGCGATGCCTTCTGAATTCTCCGGTGGGGATGGTGGGAGCTTTGGAGATGCTGGGCCCTTGGCGTTGGTGTAGCTAATGATGGCCACTGATGTCATCGGTTTCTTAGTGAACCTGCTGGAAGCCACCAAGTAGTAGTCCTTGGGCTCTTGGTTGGCGGTGACCAACACTGAGAGACATTGTCCGACATGCAAGTCCAGGGAGTCATATAAGTTCTGGACTGTGTGGGAACCCTCCAACTCCACGAGCTTCATGGTATGGCCTTGGAGCTTGAAATTGAGAGATGTCTTCATCCCAACATTGCAGAACCTGTACCTGTAAGTCTTACCCGGCTCCATGGTGAAGAGAGGCTCGCTCTTGTCGCCAATCTTGCCGGACTTGCCATTGATCTGTATGCCATCAGGCCTGCCAATGGAGCGACCACTGTCCACAAACTTCTTCAAGGCCTTGTGGCCCTTGGTGTACCAATCCCCCATGATGACCCAGTAGTCATCTGCAGGTTCGTCAAAAGGAACGGGGATGAGCAATCGGCTATTAACTCGAAGGCCACCAATGCCACCAGATGCCCTATGAAAGGCGGTGGAGGGGTAGTAGAAGAAGCTTCCGATCTGGTCCTTAACCTGGAAGCGATAGGTATAGTTTGTCCCAGGTTGAATAGGGCACATGGTTCCAAGGGTTCCATCCTGCCATGAGTTCTTCCTCTGCTGAATGCCATTCCAGGTCAATAGGAATGGCTCGTCGAGATTGTTAAAAACATTGACAACGATGTTGTTGTTGGAGGAGCAGTTGATCCTCGGCCCTGGGAATTGACCGTTGATGAGAATGACTTGTTGGGGGACTCCCAATGGAGCGATGGTTCCATAAGTGACATTCCATTCAAAGAAGAGGTAAGGGTCTTCAGCCTGCACTATCAACGCCCCAGCGGAGAGGCACAGCAATAACGCTAAGAATGTTATGTTACCCATTGTTTCTCTTGCTGTGACTCTCTCTCCCAACTGTCACGCTCCCTTTATTATGGTGGAATTATTTTGTTTCAATAGGAAGATGGGGGTTTCTTCTTCCGACTAGCGCTGAGGATGTTACCCTCATCCATCAATCCATATTTATAGCATGGACTGTTTACATTAGGACCGTTCATAGGTCCCAATTCCCTGGAACATATTTGTGGCTTGCCTTTCCTTTTGCACCCTTCCGCTACGGGTTTCCTTTCATTTGTTCAACTCTTTTAAGTTCCCCTAATATTTGGGATGACAGTGGAATAGGGCGGGTGCTGGGGAGTAGTTTTCACCTTGTACGCGATTCAAAAATATTAGTTCATCCCTAATCCACCTGTTTGCCGGAGAAATTTTAAGCTCCGTCAACATTTAATTAGTAAAATTTGATCTCGTCCCCGTTTTTGTCTCCACTGTCATCACCGTCCATAATAAATTAATTTTTATAACATAAACAAAAATTAAAACAAAAATCATAAAACCTCACTAATGAAAGTAACCCCATTATATAACAAATGGATAAAAAGAGAGAGAAAGTAAGGTGTTTTGTTTTTGGTAAAGAAAAGAGTGTGTGAGTGGGTAGAATTTGTGATATTGTATGTGTATTAATGAGTAGGCGGGTGGGTAGAATTTGTGTATTTGTGATATATATGTATCACCTGTCTAGAAGGAGTAGTAGGAATGGGACAGGTATGAGTTTCAGTCCAAACGGAACGGATTTAGAAGAAAACTTATGTTTTGTCTAGAAGGAGTAGTAGGAATGGGACAGGTATGAGTTTCAGTCCAAACGGAACGGATTTAGAAGAAAACTTATGTTTTCCCAATCCACTGCCATCACTACCTAGCATTGCTCTAACTCTCTCTTGGTTGAATTTCTTTAGATAGGTATTGATTGTCCTCACCATGGAGGCAAGAAGGTTTTTCCATTAGCTTCCTATCTCGATCTTCATTTTATTGCGAAATTCTTGAGTGCAAAATTAACTTTTTCATTGTTCCTCACAGGACATGCGGTAATTGATGTAATCCATTTATTCTGCATAGCAGAAATTGTCTTTTTTGTTCTCTTCTAATTCTGTGGTTGCAATACATTAGTTGAATTAACTGTATTGACTTACTTTACCTATCAGCCCAATCAATTCTCCACATTTTTTTGTTTGCTCAAGAACTTAATAGCTTTAGATTATCTGACGGCACAGTGTCATAGAAATGCCCCACGGATTCACTCTTTTTTATCACATCCATTGTCGGTGCTTGTTATTGATATCTCTACCCAACTTGTCTTCTCCATTGTGAAGGTAGAGGAATACTATAGGGACCTAATTTGATAACTTAAGGAGGGATCTAATTTACTACAGTTGTTGAATTAGTTGTATGTTTAAATGTTAGATGGAATCAACTACTAATCTAATGGCTGTTACTTGGGTCTCAGAAAAGGATTGATGGTGAAATAGGTTCCCAAAACCAAGAATATATAGTTTAGTAACTATGTCGATTACTGAGATCGTCTCCATAGGAAAAACAAAGGACAAATTGACAAAGTGACAAAAGTAAAAAAAAAATCTTTGGGTTTTGACAAATTGTATTATTGATTGAAAAACTAAAAGACAATGTTAAAAAAAACCAATTAATCTTTAGAGTTCATCTCACTGTAAATAATAATTCTGACTTAATTCATAACTCATTCAAGGTTATAATCAAACGCCCTTGAAAGGAAAATATTCAACTTAAAATCAGGACAGTAGTGAAGGTGTATTTAAATTGATTGCATTAATTTTGAAAGAATTACATCCACGTTAATTGCAATGATTCTAAGAATTACCCATATCAAATATAAATTGTCTACAGATAAATAAGAAGATATGAATATTACCCATGTTTTCAACGTTAATTATTCAATCAACAAAAATAAATCAATCTATTGGAAAACCATAGTTAGTTCAAAATCCTTATTCACCGAATTATAACACTGATGAACCGGTAGGAAGCACTATTTGATCTACCAGTAGAAATTTTCTCTGTATCTGACGAACTAGCAGCTCTTCACAACAACTAGTAGAACAATTTTCTGTTTATGACCTACTAGTAACACAATATCGACCTACCAATAGCAAAGGTCTATGTTTAACTTATACCGATAGGAATGAACTCCTATTAGTATAACTCAATTGTGCTTGCTGTTGAACCAGTAAAAGACCTACCAGTCGAACTGGCCTTTTTCTCAATTACGCTTGCAATGCTCTTTGACTCAACTCTTGGATCTCCTCACTCATTCCCATAATCTTTCATAACATCAAAATGCGTGTAAAACCTCGCTTTTATATTCATTTACCTGCAAGCACGAATATTCTCCATAAAACACAAACTAAGCTAAAATAAAGGAAATAAATAACTAACATAGCTAAAATAAACAAATGAGACATGAAAAATGCAATATTATGTACTCATTAGTTGTATTGAACTCTATCCATAGATTAGGTCCATAAATTAGGTCCAAATAACATTTTTTATTTTGGTTTTTCCAATTAGATTCAGTTTCATTATTGGTTGCCCTCCAAAGGTGTTGTATTTTCACGAAAGCTCACAAGCTTAAGAGAATAGTATCGTGTAGTAACTCGAACAAAAAGTCTAAGACCGTCTCCTTAGAGAAAGAATTGGAATCCAAGCTGATAAAGAAAAAAAGGAAAAAGTTCTTTAAAATTATGAATTTTGAGATTAATCACTACTGAAAATGAAATTTA
This sequence comes from Ilex paraguariensis, assembly GCA_963454935.2. NCBI lineage: Eukaryota > Viridiplantae > Streptophyta > Magnoliopsida > Aquifoliales > Aquifoliaceae > Ilex > Ilex paraguariensis. Next base: position 201,059 of record CAUOFW020000691.1, on the reverse strand, counting down.
ATAATTGAAAAACTATATAATCTTTAGAATTCATCTCACTATGAACTAGAATTTCTACTCTAAATCTATAAGTCATCTACTTTTGTATTCAAACTAGTACAGACATATGATGTTCAACTAAACACTTCAAAAAGAATCATTAGTAATTCAGAGATATTTTATGATGAAATAATCAATATTTTACTGGTTGTAGAAAACACCGCTAATTACCCATGCCATAACCAATTGTATACATGAAATTGGGAAGTATGCCAACAAAATAGGTTTCCAAAAACACAACTTCAATCAAACAATCACATAAACGTTAAAACTCTAGTTTAGAGTATAACCCCAATTCATATGTTTGGAATCCTTCTTCATATTATTCATATAAATACTAGTCACATATGATAAAGTAAATAACACAGGAAATTAAAGAAAACATAATCGAATTCATGAAAGTAGAAATTGACTTGAAAGTAATTGTTTATAATGAAAAACAGAACTTAAATAACAAACTCTAAAATTAAAGGCTACTGAATGTAAGATTGCTAGAACAAATGAAAGAACAAAACATAGAAAATAAAGAATAGTAGCAAGAACTCTCAAGAAAAACCTAAAACTCTCTAAACAATAATGCAGAGGAAAACTCCAAAAGATGTTCCCAACATGATTATGTCTTCCCTAAAAGCTCTTCTATTTATTATGATTGGAAGGAGAATCTTAAGATCTTTGATAAATATCTTCCACAAATTTATTTCCTCTTCCTATTGTGTGAGAATCCACGAAAGATATAGCAAGATTTGCTCTTTAGTTAAGCTTCTCGTGGAAATCTTTATCGACCTACAGGTAGAAACTCCTATGGTCTGACCTATCGGTAGAATAGTAAAACCTACCAGTAGAATCTCTGTATGATAAAAATTCTGAAAGTATTGTGGTTTCTACTATCGGTAGAACATCTGGTAGGACTCCTCTGACGAAAATACTATAATATTTCCTACTTTGATTACGAACACTGATGAGTTATAGATTTGGAGTGTGAATTTATGTTCATGGGAGGGATGGAATTTAAACGTTATTTGGTTCTTTCTCTTAATTGAATTACCTCTTTATTTAGTTCATTTACCTTTTTATTAAGGTAAATGTTAATCCAATGGGCAAAATCTTCCAGAAGGTGGATAAAAAACCTTCCAAAAGGTTAAAGTAATATTCTTCCGGAAGGATAATGGAAAAGCTTATCCAGTAGGAAAAGCATTCCAAAAGGTCGATGACAAACCTTCCGGAAGGTTAATGAAAATGTTTGTCCAGTAGACAAACCTTCCAGAAGGTCGATGAGAAACCTTCCGGAAGGTTAATAAAAAAGTTTGTCTAATAGGCAAACCTCCTGGAAGGTCGATGAGAAACCTTCCAGAAGGTTAATAAAAAAGTTTGTCTAATAGGCAAACCTTCTGGAAGGTCGATGAAAAACCTTCTAAAAGGTTTTCGAAAAATTTGAATTTTAAGTTGTGAATAGTTGGCCTTCCTTTCACTATAAATACCTAAGGACATCTCATTTAGCCCTATTTCAACATCTCTAACCCTAGAAAACCTTAGAGAGGAAGAAAGAAAGAGAAAAAACACAAGATCAAAGGAGCATTCCACTTCAAGAAGATAAAAACCCTAGTTTTTTCAAGAATACCAAGGTAGGGGGTTTCTTCCTATTCTCTTACATTGAGCCTATGACTTATTTATATGTATTATTTTGACTTTAAATCTTATATATACGCTATGAAATCTTTATTTCTTGGTATCCTTGTAATGACCACCATGTTTTAAGCAAAGTAATGGTTGGATAACCATTAAATCTCTTTTCTTGGCATAAAACCCTAGTTTTTAAGATGAATGGATTTTCCTCTTGATTTTTCCTTTGTTCTTGACTTTGGAACCTTAGTGTTTTGTGTTGAGTAATAAAATGATGTTGTGATGATCTCTTGCTTATTTTCTTAAATTGTTCTCTTGTATTACAAATTGTGAAATTTGGGGATTTTGGACTTCCTTGTGATATTGAGAAAATGTTTGTTATTGTATCTCTTGTATGGTTGTTGTGATGGACTTGAATTACATTCGAACACTGTCGTAGAGTGTTAGAGGTTAGTCTATCCCAGTTGGGGGTGAGATGATTTCCTAACACTTGTAGTGGTTTGTTATTTGTGATAGCAGCCACTATTGTTCATCCAAGTTTGAGGCTGAGGGATGGTATACCTTTCCTGGGAAGGATTCGTCAATGCCGTGGGAGATGATAAACACCCTTCCTAAAGTGGTTTGTAGGGTTATGATTGGGTGACCAAGGTCGCGTCGTTGTGTAGATTCATGGGAAGCAACCAACATACATGAGAATATGGGATGACACAATTGAACGATTATTATTATTGTGTGGAATTGGTTTCCTACAAGAGCTTATGGAGGTATGAGATTCTACAAGAACTTGTGAAAAATGGTTTATGGTGAAAATGGTTTATTGTTGGGAAATTCATTTTGCTGTTCATTTAAATTATTGCGATTGCGTACACTTGAGATCAAATAATTGTCACTATTTTTATTTCAAGTTATATATGTTATTTTGAAAAGTGAGACCAAATTGTTTATATATTTTCTAAACCATGTTCGAGAATTGAGAGAATGTTGTTACGGAGCTTAGTGCTCACCCCCCTACAACTATATATTTTTCAGATTGTGGTTTAGAGGAGGAGCTCGGAGTCAAGGAGCCGATACATTGGGAAGCTCCACTAGACGCTTGTGGATCTTGAGGTGGATGTCTAGGGTTATACTCTCCTAGGTGCTAGACTAGAAAATTTCTTTTGAGATTATGTGAAGACTAATATTTTGTTATTTCGCTGCAAATTTAAATGTGATTCTTTTGGTATGTAATTATCATAGTCAAACATATTTTTTTTGAGCCATGTGTGGGCATATTCTTATGGGAATGATGTTGTAAATATTACATTTGGTGAATGGAATTTCATTTATTGATGGATCATATTAGTTGCCCTCATCATGTGAATGGTTTTAATTGTAATGTCGTCCAAGGTAGTTTTTGGGGCATTACATTACCCAAAACTCCTCAAATTCAAATAGATTTTTACTTTTATCATCTTTGGTAATAAAATATTTTCCTGAAGAGACGACCTTGGAATTATGTTCCAAGTTGTTACTACATGATCACTTCTCTTACACTTCGAAGCTACATGAAAAATCTACCTATTTGAGGACAAGCATTTTTTGTACCATTGTCAAGGAACATCAATGTTAATCAATTGAATCAGAGGTACAAATGTAAGTCTTGTGATCTTCATCATGAGCCAAGGTGCGTGTCTCTCCTGTAATTTATTTGTTGCTTTCATTTATTTTTATTTTAGGGTTTTAGTTGTGCATGTGGAGAAAGGACCAAAATAATAGACTTGTTAAATTTGACCAAAGACCTGTCTTAGATATGACAGACGGGAAAATGAATGATAACCCCGCTAATGAGGGGAACAATAATTTGAATAATGCACTTAACTTGGGAAATGCTGGGAATAATCTTCTAGAAGTTCTACCTGGTCGAACTATGAAAGATTATCTACAACCTATCCATTTCTTCCACAACATCATGTATTATTCTTCCTATTTAAGGACATCAATTTATTTTCAAATCACAGATGCTCCAATTACTCCCTCAATTTGATGGTATGACAAGTGAAAATTGCTATCACCAGCTTAATGTTTTTGAGGAAGTAGTTAGTAAATTCATAGAACAAAGCGTGTGAAAAACAATGGCCCATATGAAATTGTTTCCTTTCTCACTTAAAGACAGGACAAAGACTTGGCTAAATTCACTCAAACCTCGGACAATTTTCACTTAGTATCAAATGAAAAAAAGAGTTTTTAACAATTTTTGTCCCAGTTCATAAAACTACTGGTTTGAAAAATTAAATTTAAAATTTTGTTGAAAAACCCAATGAGCAATTTTATGAATATTGGGAAAGGTTCAAGGAACTTCTAATCTCTGTTCCACACCATGACTTAGAACCATGGCAGATGGTAAGCTTCGTCTATGAAGGAATTACCCTTGAAAATCGTCAGTTTCTCTGAGAAGGTTCTTGAGATGTGGTATCCCAAAATTGTGCATTCTTGGCTAAACGGTCTAAGAAGTCAAAGGCCTCATCTGGTTCCTTATTCATAAAGTCACCATTGCACATCATATCAACAAACTGGCACATTTGTGGGGTCAATCCTTCATAAAAGAAACTCAATACACGCCAGCTTTTCATAACCATGATGTGGGCAAGATGCAAGAAGATCTTTAAATCTATCCCAATTTTGATAAAAAATTTCAGACTCTTTTTGAGAAAAAATCATGATTTGCCTTTTGAAAGAGTTTGTGCGATGTGTGGGAAAAAACTTTTTTAGAAATTCTTTTAGCATCTCATGCCATGTACCTATAGACCTAGGTCTGAGGGAATGCAACCAAAGTCTTAACTTTTTCCTTTCATGAAAAAGAAAGAGCTTTAACCTGATAGTATTTACTGACACAGTTTGATCACGGAATGTAGCACAAACCTCCTTGAAGTCTCTAATATGCAGGTAAGGGTTTTTCGGTTCCATGCCATGAAATTTTGGAAGTAATGCAATCATGCCTGGTTTGAAAACAAAATTCGTGGCATTTAATGGAAAGATGATGCATGAGAGTGAAGTGTGACGTGCAAGTTGTAGATATTCATGCAAAGTCGGACCATTATTAGCATTCAAATTATTAGGATCATTCTCATCATGATTACTTACCCTATCCTCATGTTGAGAAAAATTATTTCGCCTATTATTATTAGGATTAGCAACCATTGTATGAGAAGTATGATTTAAATTGGATGAATCAAATAAATTTTCAAACAGAGTATCTAGATCTTCTCTTATCAAACAACCACTTAAATTACGATGCCAAGAACTCATAAAATAAAATAAAAGAAATAAAAGCTAAAACATAATACTAAATTTAATAACAAAAAGAAAATAAAATTTAGTACAATAAATAAAATAAATAAAAATTAAAACGAAGTTACCGGATCTCTGACGAATCGTAAATACCGAAAACCTCAATAAATGTGATGGCGGCTCCTTGTCTTTCAATTCCACGGCAATGGTGCCAAAAATTTGCTTCAACTTTAATAATTTAAACCCAAGCGCAGGTTGAGCAGATTAATATATTTCTCGGAAGACCGAGGTCGAACCCTTAGGAAATTGTGAAATAGTAGTAATCACAAAAATACTATAACAATCTTGTGAAGATGATTTGTTTAAAAGAATATTAAATCGAGAAAGTTGATTAAAGTAATTAAAATAGTATGAAAAATACTAGAGCATTAAGTACTACCTCTCAACTCCATACTATAATGATTAAAGACTTAATTCTTGACCCTAAACAATAATCAAATGTCAGTTTATTCAAGTCACAAAATTTAGCAATAAAACCAAGAGAACTCCTTTGTCTATAATCAAAAGTTTATTCAGGAACCTGAATAATCCTGTAATTATATTATTATGGGAACCAATTGTAATCAACTTAAGCGTGGAGTAACCAGTTATTTGACTCGCAAGAAAATTCAATTAATCAACATATAAGACGTAAAGACCCCATAATTTTTGTAGAGAAAAAACTTTACTAAAAGTCAAAAGTTGAATTAATAATATATCACATATCATTAACTCATAAGTCAATAATATTATCATACTTTAGTGAGAGGTCCTCCCCTAGTCCTAGTTGAACATTTTAGCCAAACATGACGAACTAAAACCAAAATAAAAAGAATGGGAAAAGAATAATAATGCTAATGCTCTCTCTCAATAGATGAAAACCTCTATTTATGCTAAAATAAAAATTATGCATAAGTAGGAGATCTAGGGTTGGCTTCGGAAGAATTCTTTTCCAAAAAGAAGTCTTATCCCGTGCATAAAATATTAGGGCCGCTGGTACAAAATCTGTCCAGAATTTAAGTTTGATTTTCGCATATTTAGAGACTAAATGACAAAATTTTTTTGAAATACACTTTTGTAGCCCTTGAAGTCTTCTTTCCAACCCCATACAAATCAGTTCAATCGAATATTAGAGTCAAAAGTTATTACCAAAATACTAAAGATGTGTCAAATCCTTATCTTCTACGATACTTTCATAATCCAACTTTAAATGAGTTTTTTTTTAATTTGGATTCTTATAAGGATTAAATTGATGTCATATCTTCAAATCTTCCTATCTTAATCTTAAATCTTCAATCCTTATCAATTGTGATTCTTCATCTAGTGATTGTTTCACTTGCCTTATCCATTATTAGTTTAAATCAACCAATTTACCTGCAAAGTAAAAAAAAATAACTAGAAAAAGTATCAAAGTAAAAAATTAGGGAATTTAATACATTTAATAACAAATAATATGCAATTAACCAATCATTAAATATAATAAAATAACAATTTTGATGATTAATCAAGTACCATGGTCTTAATTTTCATAGAGAACGTGCTGTGCGAAGTGGACCGCACAATTAAAGGGTATAAATAGGGAGAAATATCTGATTTCTCCCTATTTTCATCTGATTTCTCTTGTTAGAAGAGAAAGAAAGAAGAGAGAAAAGAAAAAGAAATATCCACCTTCTTTCTTCGATCTACGGAGTTCTGACGATCGGAATCTCTCAAACCAAGAGTTAAAGTTGATCACCACGACGAGAGCTTTGCAACCATACCAAGAACGAAGGATTTCACCAAAGATCCAAAAAGGAGATTTGGGGAAATCAAGAGTTTTGGGACTTGGGAGGTTTTCTTGAAGTTTTACTCTTCGTTTTACGCTTCAAGAGATACGATTCCCTCTTACTTAGGTTTATTTTCTAACCTAGGGTGTCTGTATGCAATGGGTAGGTGTATAGTTATATATATCACTTACCTATTGTTATGGAAATGAGAAAATGGGTATAGAGTGGTTTAAAATAAATTTCTAGCTTAGAATTAATACGTGAAAATTACTTGTGTAATTCTATGGAATTTGGTATTAGGTGGGCATGCTATGTGTTTATATTATGCATTTGTGAATAAAGTATGTTATTGACATAGATTGTGTAATAACATGATTGTGAATTATTGTTGATGGATGTTGTTAACATATTAGCATCATGATAAATTGTGGTAATTATGTGCTTAAGACATACAATGCCATGGGATATTTTGATGTGCGGTTAAATTGCTTATTTGACATTCATTGCATTTGGGCATGAAGTTGGAATCACATTCATGAGCATTAGGCATGAGTGTGGGTGTGTGAGTATATGGTTTAATCAAACACCAAACTTGGTGGTTGATGGGTGGGCTCAGGAACGTTGGATTGAATATCTGACTAAGTCGCATGTTGCATGAAAAACTTGTGTCAGGTATAACAAGAAGGGTTAGACATGTCCTCGGGTGCAAGATCCGACTACTTGGTTCATACACTCCCTGAGGTGCAATTTCGGAAAAGTGTAATGGGGTGCGGAACCGGCAATGAGACTCCGAGAATCTAAATACCCAAATAAAGACACATGAACTTGTTTATAAAATAGTCATTCGGTGTGAAACATCAATGACAAGGGCTTAGAATGCCCTGGGTTTTTCATACATGTAGCATTGCATGGTGTGAAGGGAGTCGGGAAGGCTTGGGGTATGTTGCATGAGTGAGCCTTATCTCATTTCATGGCATGACATGGTAGAATTCTAACATGGAATTGCATATTCTAAATTGAAATGGATGATGCTTGTTGATTGTACATGCCCACATTGCATATGCATCTAGGTTGGGGGAGTACCCTCTGTAGGGGATACTCTATTAAGCGTGGCTCACCTTATATGAAAAAATATTTTAGGTGCAGGATATACACCGGTGGATGATGCTATAAAACCCAGGTAAATTTGAACTTTTTATAAAAAGGGCAAAATGATAATTTGCCACTATAGTACGAGTTGTAAACCTAAATTTTTCTATAACTCGGATGACGAAAGGGATCTCACTGTTGGATTCATCTTGTGAAATCTAGTTACCCCGTCAAATTTTATTGAATTCTGAGATAGTTAGATTTTTCACGTTTTATGAGGCAGTCGAGTCTCAGGTGACCAAAAAATGAAATTTCTAATAAAATTTTGAAAGTCAGAAATTAATTTAAGGAAATTTAAAAAAAAAATATTTTAAGCTTAAACTGGGGTGAAATTTAATTGCTTCGAGGCAAAAACAGACCCAGAAAAAAAGAGGGCCATGTGGCGCATTGAGGGCCATGTGGCGCATTGTGGGCCAAGTGTTCTAAGGGTATAAATAAGGGGAAATATCTGATTTCTCCCCCATTAGTGTTCAGTCGTTACTTGATAGAGAGAGAGAGGGAAGAAAAGGGAGAAACATTTTCAGTTGTTCCCCTTCACAAAAATTCCTCCTATTCAATTTAAGGCTCCACTTGTTTCATGGTAAGTTAAGATCAAAATGGACTGGTCCTTACATTGTAAGGTGAGTGTTTTGACATGGAGTAGTCGAAGTAGAGAATTCGTCAAATGGTAATATTTTTACTGTTAATGGACAATATTTAAAACCATTTTACGAAGAGTTTGTTAAAGATTTGGAATCCATGTTTTTAATGGATCTTGAATATTCGAGATAGATTCACAGCTACTGACACGAAAATTCAACCCAACCCGACCCGAACAGACACCTTTAAAAGGCCTCCAAACCCTAATCCTTTTCCCATCCGCCGCTCTTCTTCTTCTTCTTCTTCTTCTTCTTCTCTTCAAACAATTCACTCTCTACAACTCCATGACCACACACTCCATAGATACAATCCTTTGCTTTATGTTTTGTATGTTGTATTTGCTAATGGGTTTCCTTCTTTTCTTTTCACTTATGCAAAAGTGTTTCCATGCTAATCAAAACCTTGATTTTTGCAAAAAATGACTAAATATATATTTTGTTTGTAGGGTTTTTGAAAGATGAATAGATCTCTCTCCCTCAAACCATAAACCATTCTTCATACTAGTAAATTTGACACATTGGGGACAATATTCAGTTTAGGTTGGGGGTGAGAACTACAATTCATATTTTTTTCTTTTAAAATAAATTTTTTGGTCATATTGCATATTTTGTCTTGTATTTCGTATTTATACAGTCTTTGTAGTATACGAAAAAAATGATGATCATGTCTTTCAAGGCAGCTTCAATCGTCTTTGTGACTGCCAGACATTAAATAACCAAATAGGGTGTCTCAAGTTTAGCAAGCATGGATAGTTGGAATTTTTGGTTCAGTTTAGGCGTTTTACGAACATTTCCATATGATGTGCATGCTGTGATAATGAGAAATGCAAAATTGATGAGAAAAACTAAAATTTGGGAGGAGCAAGCAAAAACACTGTGTTGCAGAAGCACTTTTGCTAAACATCGTCATGCCAAACGACTGGGTGCATGTAAACAATGTGGCAGGATCTTTCACATGAAGGAATATAATCAACGTTCTGAACCAATTTTCAGTCGTGCACTCGATTGATTAGACTGGATAGTGTAAGGGAAGAGTAAGAATTTTCCTGAGACACCATACTATACCAATCCGGTACTTACACGTTATGTGCAACAATAAGTTGGAAAAGTCACTAATAGTCCAACTGACATGGATACAAGCCAAGATTCGGATTAGAATTTCTTGACAAAACTGTGAAAAAACATGTTTTTGGGGTGAAAAAACATGTTTTTGGGATGAAAACCTAAGGTCCGAACTCTTTTGCAAAAGTGTAAATATCTTTTTGTTAGATGTACAAAGTCTTTTTGTTGGAATAAAGATATGGGCCGAGTAAGGAATGTCCTAAAGTACCAACAAAGTTGTAGCATGGGTAGGGACTTATCTTGAGATGTCTTGGTTTTCCAAGTTCAATTTGTGCATGTAGTCTTCTTTTAATATGTATATAAATGTGAAACTTTTTTTTGATTTTGATTTGGCATTTGAACGCCAGTTCACGCTCGAATGGTAGAACCTTATAGTACTTTATATCTATAGAAACACCAAAGTACTGAGAGCACCTCAAGTTCGAACGCATGATGGATGTTTGAGCTCGGATTCCATGTTCGAATGCCAATTTTACATTCGAACTAGAGGAGCTTACATTGCTTTGTTCTTTGCAGGACATCAAAAGCACTGGGAGAATTGTCGTTTGAACGACAGTTTCACGTTTGAACCTTTTTTTAAATTTCCTTCTATCCCCATTCAAACATCAGTCACGTTCGAACGACATTTGTTGGGTATAAATACCTGGTTCGTCTTCGCCAGATAACATGCCTAAAACTTTCAAGTTCTTCATAACTCTAGTTTGCCCCTTCACTACCCAAGCCTCCAACCCTTCTTCTTCTCCATTTCTACCCAAAATCCACCATCCAAAACCCTTTTACATCTCATTTGTCACATTTTAACCAAAAAAAATCCCAAGTTTTTCTTGCCCTCAAACCCCAAAATCCGAAAATACCTCCAAGAATAAAAATGTCCGCTAGGCAAAAGGCGGCTAACCAAAAACCCAACTTTATGGAGGAGGTGATTGAGCAAAGGGAAGGAAGGCCACCATTGGTCCAAAGATACGATCGTACTCTCTTCCCTAGTGTTCTCACAAGGGATAGGTATAAATTGTTTTTCAAAACCAAACCATTGTTTGTGAACGAACTGTTGTATTGTCAGATTTTGCGGATTTGGATATTTTGGCTAGCATGGAGGCTAGGGGTTGGAGTATGTATTTGAGTAATGGTGGTGATATGGTGAAAGAACTGGTGAGGGAATTTTATTCCAATGCCGAGATTGTGAATGGGTCTATCAAGACATATGTGAGGGAGACTCACATTAACGTGAATGAGGGTCTCATTTTGGAGTTGAGGTTCGTACCACGAGTACCAAGGCCTAGCTACCCCTAAGGAGGAATGTGGAGTTGGACGTGGTATGGGTTGAGTTGACGGGATTGTCGACATTTGAATGGGAAGGAAGGAGGTTCCTTAGGCAAGGGTGTTGTCTGAATTTGATATTGACAATTTACGTGCAACTATACACGATCAACAAGTAATAAAGTGAAAAGTAGAGTATCGTTCCCACGGAGAATTATTACTAATAAATTTCAAGTACTAACTTTTTATCAATTCAATTTTATTTAAACAATTGGAATTGAACTAAGAGTTCACTAATTTAAAACTAAATCTAAACTTAATAATCTATAGTTGAATTTACCGGATAAAAGAAGTTAAGATTACAACTTCCCCTAACGCTTCGTAATGTAATAGCATTGCAGTGCTCCTTACCTTTTCTTGTAGTATTGATCTCCGTATCACTAGGTAGAGTGCCTTGAGGTCGGTTGTTAATGACATTAGCGAGCTGACCCATTTGGTTTTTCAGGTTTCAGATTGATACATCTAGACTGTTCATTCTTGTGTCATTCTGTGCTATGTACCTAGAAAGCAGCTCCTCCAAATTTGAATTCTTTTCTTGCTATGGTGGAGCCTAATTCTGAAAGCCTGGTGGATATGATTGTGTTGGAGCAGAAGTTTGGTCTTGATTATTGTTCCAAGAAAAGCTCGGATGAGTCCCCTAACCAAGGTTATAATTGTTAGAATTATTGCCATATTGCTGCCAATTGAAGTTACCAACATATTGTACCGACTCTGAACTAATTGCACATTGATTGCTCGGATGGTTCCTGGCACACAATTCACACACAACTGCCACACTCTGAACAGGCTACGCCCCTAAAGCATCAATCTGCTTTGTCAACATAGCAACCTGTGTAGCCAATGTAGTAACCACATCCACTTCATAAATCCCTGCTACGTTTGGCTAACTGATCCTTGTTGAGGGTCACTGATAATTGTTGGCAGTCATCGTCTCTAATAACTTGTATGCTTCATCAAAAATTTTTCCCATTAATGCCCCACCTACAACTGCATTGATACTGGCTTGAGTAGCACCAAACAACCCATTGTAGAACGTTTGAACTTGCAACCACTTTGGAATACCATGGTGAGGGCATTTTTGGAGTAAGTCTTTAAATCGCTCCCAAGCTTTATAAAGAGTCTCAAAATCATGTTGTGTGAATGAAGTGATGTCGTTCTCCATTCTTGTAGTTTTAGCTGGTGGAAAAAATTTAGCTAAGAATTTTTGAGCTAAATCCCCCAAAACTGCACTAAATTCTGAATCATTTGGTGATACACTACTTGATCTCGAAACTGTTTGCTTGAATTGCGGGCTTTGAATGCCCAATCGTATTTCCGTAACAAGTGGCATAGCATAATCCCTTAGCAATTTTCGTTCATCTTCAGCCATAGCTTCTTGATTGTTTACTTCTTGACACTGTTTTCGCAAGTTTTTGAGCCTTCTTTCGATTTCGTCTTCATACGGTAGTAGCTCTTGACCTGTAGATCGTGTTTGCATACAAAATTCAAGAGTGCTTGCAAAAACAATTAAAATAGAAAAGTGAATAAGTTTAAACTAAGATCAAATTGATTGAAATTAATATTGAAGTAATTACTACAATAACTCCTCAGCAACGGCGCCAAAAAATTATTGTCTAAATTTGATATTGAGAATTTACGAGCAAGTATACACGATTAACAAGTAATAAAGTGATAAGTAAAATATCGTTCCCACAGAGAATTATTACTAATAAATTTCAATTACTAACTTTGTATCAATTCGATTTTATCTAAACAATTGAAATTAAACTATGGAATTACTAATTTAAAACTAAATCTAAAATTAATAATCAAGGATGGAATTTACCAGATAAAAGAACTTAAAATTACAACATTCCCTAATGCTTCGTATAAATCTTTTCACTCTCTTTCCAGTTAATTGATTAAAATAAGTTGTTAACTGAAAATTCAAAATTATTTATCAAACCACTTCTGATAGCTAGATAAAATTATCTCTCCCAATAAAATTACTATATTCATATGCAAAATAATTTAGAATAGATTCATTAAGTTCAAACTCTCATAAAAGTTATACAATGCATATAGGTATATTCCTATCCTATACACAAACCCAACTATTCAATCCGAAGAAGAATTAACCAGACGCATGTCATCATATTTCAATCTAAACCTATAATTCATCTTCCAATTTCATCTAGGTTATCAAATTAATTATTGGCCACACAATCACATATGAAGCACAAAATATGACAAACAACTCAAATATAATCAATAGAACTAGAAAAGAGAGTAGATCAATTTAACTAAACATCAAGTTCCATTACAATCTTAATAAAAATTTACTTCATAATGTAATTGAAAAACATCATTCTCAAATTAAACAAGATCTCAGAAAATCAAGAAGTAAAAGTAAGAGAAAAGAATGAAAATTTAGTTGCAATCTCTAATTCCTCTCTAGCCTTCAAGTCCAATCTTCTTCGTGTCGCTTTCTTTCGATTCTTATCTTCTGTTTTCTTTCAATTCCTTGGTTTTTCCAATGTTAGCAGCCCCCAAAATCAGTATATCTCCTTTCAAACTCAAACCCTAGAATATATGTAGCATTAGGGTTCAATTTCGGCCCTAAAACAAGTCAAAATTTGTGTCTATGTTGAAACAGGCACCTAGGCGCTTAAAACTAGTGCAGGGACGCTAACATTCTACTCTTCAAGCACCTAGACGCTGGTGCTAGCACAGCTGTGCTGATTCCCTTTTAAGCCTAGAGCTGCCCTTTGTTACTTAGTCTTCAAAAATCAAACACTTAGGCTACCAAATAACCTTATTTCCTTCCAAATGATCTTGTTTCCATGCAAATGATGCTCCCCACAAAATAACATGAAAACACACAAAAAAAATAAAAAAGAACATAAAATACTTGAAAACTTGCAATTTCATCAAGCCGAGATTACTCAATTCATAGGTATAAAACCCACGCATCAAATACCCCAAAACTTAAATCTTTGCTTGTCCTCAAGCAAAATACTAAGAACAAAAACTATAAAAATTAACCCTAACAACCAACTACTCAAGCAATGGATTAATATGAATCTGAATAATGGTCTCAAAAGTAATTACAAATAATAATTCACGGGAAACTTTAAAACAGTGCAAAGTCTATTAATTCAACATACTTCTTACTTTTACCTCTGCTCATGACCCTTTAAATATATGAACATATCTGAACTATTCAAGCTTGTGAGGCCCAAAAAACCGGGGGTCCTTTGTCACCCCGTTGATCACTCATCAACCCGCGAAATATGTGACACCCCAAAAACCAGGGTCCTTAATTTAACAAAATTCGAGCAGAGTCTCCTTTGTACGATGAGCACTACCCAAAACACAACCTGTGCACTATACAATCACATGACCCATCTGAGGTCTAATATACAACATTGACTACACCGGGTCCATATATCCATATTCTTATGATAACATTTAATCACATGACCCATCCGAGGTCCAATATACGTCAATACGTATTCCCACATCATGAATTTATGCATTAAGCATAGTTAATACAAATTCAAAATTATAATTCTTTTACATACATTGCATGCCCAAAAACTAACTTTGCAAAAGTTTTACAAAAAAAGAACTAAAAGCCACAAGTCAGCCTTTCTTCATCACTGGGGCCCTGAAATGTTCACAATGCAACCAATCAATAATTCAAACATTCCAATCAAGAATATACACCCAATGATAGAAATTTTAGGTAATGTCATGAAATGAGATGAGACTCACTCATGCACGTTAACCCGAGTCCTCACCAACTCCCACCACACAATGCAATGCACTTGTGCAATGAAACCGTCATTTGATGAAAATTCATCCAATGATTGTTTGAAATAAAAGTTATGCTTTTATAAAACCAAATCATTGATGGATGTTACCCATTGAATGAGTGTTTTATAAAACAAAATCTTGTGTCTTTGTTGGGCAACGAATCTTGGTATCACAACCGCTGGTTGCGTACATCATCACACTTTTCTAGAATTTCACCTCAGGGGAGTGTGTGAATCAAGTAGCCAGGTTTTGCACCCGAGGGAGAATCTTGCCCTTCTTGCTATACCCAACACAAGTTTTCCATGCATGTAACCGTGCGACTCAGTCTGTTCTTCAATCCAACTTTCCCGAGCCCATCCATCAAGCACTAAGTATGGTGTTTGATTAAACCATGCATCCACACACCCACACTCATGCATAAAGCCCATGAATGTGATGCCAACACCATGCCCATTATGCAATGATGCCAAATGAGCAATTCAACCACATGTATACATGTTCCATGACAATTTATATCACATGCATATAATCACCAAAATTCATTATCATGTCAATACATCAACTAGCATGTATCAACATTTATTCCCAACACAAGGCTCAAGTATGACATTTCACAATTTCAAGCCAATCACATTTAATCACAAGGCATAATATAAACATATAACATGCCCACATAAACCAATTTTTCAAGGGATTACACAAGTAACTCCCACATATCAAAATCAAGGTAGAAGTTGAATACACACTCACTTTACTACATATTAAAACACACATAATTTCTATCACTACGAAATTACACAAGTACTTCCACATATAAAATTCAACCTAGAAGTTAAACACACCCACACACACACACTGATTTTTGAGTTAAACACACTCACTTTACTACATATTAAAGCACACATAATTTCCATCACCAAGAAATTACACAAGTAATTCTACATATCAAATTCAAAGTAGAACTTGAATCAAACTAATTCTACACCTATTTCCTCATTTCCATAACCATATACAAGTGGTATACACATTCTACATACCTACCCCCTTCCATATGAACATCATAGGATGAAAATAAACCCAAGTAGGAAGGAACCCTATCTCTTGGAGCATAAAACGAAGGATAGAACCTTCAAGAACACCAACACCAACCTCCAAGTCTTGATTTCCCAAAATCCCCTCTTTGGATCTTTGGTGAAATCCTTTGTTCTTGGTGTGGTTGCGTACTTGGCCCGAAGAATTCCAACTGACGGAACTTCGGAAATTGTAGGGAGAAAGGTTGGATTTCTCACTTTTCTTCTCTCTTCCTCTCATATGTTAAACACACTGGTTTTAGCTGAAGAATTCTGAAGAAAATCAGATATTTGTTCCCTATTTATAATTTTAAAGCTTGGTCCACGCGCACCACACGCCCCCGTTTGTCCGGGTCCGTTTTCGCCCCGAAATGATTAATTTTTCATCTCAGTTTAAGTCCAAATTAATTTTATTTGAACTTAAATTCAATTATAAACAAATTTTAAAATTTCTATTTTTGGGGACCTTTGTGAGATCATTCGTCACCCAGTTGTCTCGTAAAATGTGAAAATTTTGACTATCTCAGAATTCGACAAAAATTTATTGGACAACTCAATTTCGCGGTACAAATCCAACGGTGATGTCCGTTACATCATCCAAGCTCTATAGAAATACGTATTTTAAGGCAAATTACTGTTTTACCATTTTTCAGAAAAAGTTCAATTTTACTCGTGTTTTACAAGCTAGTCATTACACAAATACATTTACGTAATCAACTACTTCATAGGAGATACTCAATATCAACTCTATGAACTTACATTTCACGCCAACCTATGCTAATTAAGGCAAAACATATAACTAGATGGTACAAAGATCATTTCATCTCTCTCTATTTTTTTTCTTCTTTTTCATTCATTCAGTAAATGCATTTTATGCTCCATCTCACCTCCTATTGAGCGAGTGCGTTTTATGCTTCTTCTCGCCTTTTCTTGAACGAGTGTGTTTTACACTCCATCTCATTTTTAGCATATGTTTATCAGTGAGTGTGTTTTACGCTCCATCTCTACTCACCACATGCCTCTTTCTTGTTTCTTGTTTTTCTATTTTTTTCTTCTAACTCACGAAAGATCAAATAAAAATAATTTTCTAAAAAAATCTTTTTTTATACTATTATTATTTTTATATACTAACTCATCATAACCAATATTTTTTCCCCAAACTTATATGAATACCTCAATTTGCTTTGAATGATACTTAGATAAGTTTTCTAAAGTTTCAATGATATCTCCCACAAGCATTTAACCAAATAAATTCTCTAAATAATAACTAACCAAACAAATGGATATGTGCTCATAAATGAAAGCTCACAAACAGTGTAAAACCAACTAGTATATCAAACTACAGACTCAACATGTTCATCAGTTCCCTTAAATTGACAATTAATCTCATTCATCATTGGCTATAATCAAATTCAATAAACCCATTGCTAAAGTCATACTAAAACATGTTATTTAAAGTGCAAAACGTGCTATCTAAATGCATATCTAATAATGAAAATGCAAACAAGAAAACACCCCCAAATGAAAAACCACCATTGTCCTCAATGTATAAAGTAGGAAAAATTATGACATAGGACTTCCTTGAGACTTCGCTAGTTGGCATCATGTCAGTGTGCTTGTTGTCCACTGAGTCGGGAGTGTATTCGGGAAACATAGGTAGACTAGGAAACTTATGTTGCAAAGCTTAATCTTTACCCATGGAGAATGGAGGAATCCTTGGTGCTAGTTAATACTCATTGATGCCACCTGAGTTGCAAGATTGTTAAGTAAACGAGATTGGGAAATCCAAGGTTATTCAATGGAATTATAGGTGAATAAGAGTTGGGGTGAATAGATTTTTAAAGCCTTGAAGTTTTGGAAGAATAGGAGTTGATGTGGTAAGCTCCTTGTCCCTGAGTGTTGCACTAAAGTTTTGTTTTTAATGTTGATTTTCTGGTTTTAGCTCTGTCCAAGCCGAATATAATGCTAAAAATCTATTTTGGAAGTGATTTAGGGCAGCAAGCAGGCGCCTAGGCTCTGGTTTGTAGCGTTGGGGCGCTTTCCAAATAGAAAATCAGCGCTTAGGCACTATTTTGGAGTGCTTAGGTGCTGGGCTTCTGGTCTTGGCACCTTCTGTGAGCTTGAGTAAGCTCCACCCTTTTTGTTCAATCCCTGGGACCTGCAAACAATTGGCATACTAATTAAGATAAACTAATAATCTAATATCATAATTAATTCTTAAAAAAAAACTAAATTGACATAAACATGAATTAAAAATTAAAAGCTAAATTTTGGGTTGCCTCCCAAATAGTGCTTGTTTTATAGTCTTCAGTCTAACTACTTCCTGTTTCATCTTGGGTCGTCAAGGGTAATTGAGGTCTTTTCACGATCAATGTCGCCTCCCCAATATTGCTTCAGCCTCTGCCCGTTCATCTTGAATGTTCTTTTCGTATTAGCTTCCTCAACTTTGATTGATCCATGTAGGAACACATCCTCTTTATATTGTTTGGCGTTCTTAATGGGATCTGAAATACAACTTCTTACAAATACCCCATTCACTGTCTTTTCAATCAAATCAACCCGAAAACATTCTTTCGCTTCCTTTGAAAATTTCATAGCTGAAAATACATTGAATTCAACCTCTTGATCTTGGACTCGCATAGTTAGCCCACCTTTCTGTACATCGATAGGTGTTCTTCCCATTGCTAAGAATGGTTGCCCAATAATAATAGGTTTTCCCTATCTTTCTCACAATCTAAGACTATGAAATCAGCTGGAAAAATAAACTTATCCAATTTAACTAGAATGTCCTCAACTATGCCCCTTGGATAGATAAGTGATCTATTCGCAAGCTGCAATGTAACATTAGTAGGCCTTGCTTCCTTCAACCCCAATTTTTGATAAATTAAGAGTGACATCAAGTTGATACTAGCTTCCACGTCACACAATGCTTTCCCAAACAATTGACTGCATATTGTGCATGGAATTGTAAAGCTACCTAGATCTTTCAGCTTTGGTGGTAGCTTCTTTTGAAGAATCGCACTGCACTCCTCCGTAAGTGCAACTGTCTCAAAATCGCCTAATTTTCTCTTCTTTGACAAGATTTTCTTCAAAAATTTCACATAGTTAGGCATTTTCTCTACTGCTTCTGCGAAAGGGATATTTATTTGGAGTTTCTTGAACACTTCCACGAATTTAGAGAACTGCTTATCCCACTTATGTTTTTGCAAACATTGCAAAAATGACACGAGAGGCACAATAGGTCTTGGATTACCTCCATTAAAACATGCAATTAGATCTTCTACTTTCTTTTTATATTCCACATTCTTGCTATCTTTTATTTTTTTACCCTCGCTATCATCTCCATGTAAATGTTTTGGAGATCCACCAACAACCTTAGGCAAAGATAATGGCAATTTACGTTTTCTGTTGTTGTAGTATAGTGGTGAGTATTCCCATCTCTCACACGGGTGACCCGAGTTCAATCCTCAGCAACGGTGCCAAAAACTTGCTGTCTGAATTTGATATTGACAATTTGCGTGCAAGTATACATGATCAACAAGTAATAAAGTGATAAGTAGAGTATCGTTCCCACGGAGAATTATTACTAATAAATTTCAAGTACTAATTTTGTATCAATTCAATTTTATTTAAACAATTGGAATTGAACTAAAAACTCACTAATTTAAAAATAAACCTAAACTTAATAATCAAGGGTTGAATTTACCAGATAAAAGAAGTTAAGATTACAACTTCCCCTAATGCTTCGTATAAATCTTTCTATCTCTCTTTCCAGTTAATTAATCAAAATAAGTTGGTAATTGAGAACTCAAAATTATTTATCAAACATCTTCCGATAGTTAGATAAATTATCTCTCCCAACTAAATTACTATATTCTTATGCAAAATAAATTAGAATAGATGCATTCAGTTAAAACTCTCATAAAAGTTACACACGACATGTAAGTATATTCCTATCCTATACACAAACCCAACAATTCAATCTGAAGAAGAATTAACTAGACGCATGTCATCATATTTAGATCTAAACCTAGAATTCATCTTCCAATTTCATCTAGGTTATCAAATTAATTGTTGGCCACACAATCATATATTAAGCACAAAATATGACAAACAACTCAAGTACGATCAATAGAACTAGAAACGAGAGTAGATCAATTTAACTAAACATTAGGTTTCGTTACAATCTTAATACAAATTTAGTTCATAACATAATTGAAAAAAATCATTCTTAAAATTAAACAATATCTCAGAAAATCAAGAAGTAAAAGTAAGAGAAAAGAACGAAAACTTAGTTGCAATCTTCAATTCCTCTCCAGCCTTCAGGTCCAATCTTCTTCGTGTCGCTTTCTTTCGATAATTGTCTTCAATTTTATTTCAATTCCTTGGTTTTTCCAATGTCATCAGCCCCCAAAATTAGTATCTCCTTTCCAACTCAAACCCTAGCATATATGTAGCATTAGAGTACAATTTTGGGTCAAAAACAAGTTAGAATTCGCGTCCACATTAAAATAGGCACCTTGGCTCTTAAAACCAGCGCAGGGGTGCTGAATTTCTGCCCTTCAAGCGCCTATGCGCTGGTCCTAGTGCAGCTGCACTGATTCCCTTTTTAGCCAAGAGCTGCCCTTGTTGCTTAGTCTTCAAAAATCCAACACTTAGGCTCTCAATTGACCTTGTTTCCTTCCAAATCACCATGCTTCATTCCAAATGATGATTCCTACAAAATAATATTAAAACACAAAAAAAAATAAAAAGGAACATAAAATACTTGAAAACTTGTAATTTCATCTAGCCGAAAGTACTCAATTTGTAGGTTTAAAACCCATTCATCAAATACCTCCAAACTTTAATCTTTGCTTGTCCTCAAGCAAAATACTAAGAACAAAAACTATAAAAATTAACCATAACAACCAACTACTTAAACAATTGATTAATATGAATTTGAATAATGGTCCCAAAAGTTACTACAAATTATAATTCACGGGAAATATCAAAACAATACAAAGTCTATCAATTCATCACACTCCTTACTTTTATCTTCGTTCCTGACCCTTTAAATACATGAACATATCTAAACTATTCAAGCTAGTCATCACCCGAATACATTTACGTAATCAAATGCTTCATAGGAGGTACTCAATATCAACTCTATGAACTTATGTTTCACATCAACCTCCGCTTATTAAGGCAACCATATAACTAGAAGGTCCAAATATTTTTTTTCCTCCTTTTTTTTTTTTATTTCTCTTTTCCATTCGTTTGGTGAGTGCATTTTATCTCCATCTCACCTCCTATTGAGCGAGTGCGTTTTGTGTTCCATCTCGCCTTTTCTTGAACGAGTGCATTTTACGCTCCATCTCATTCTTAACACGTGTTTATGAATGAGTGCGTTTTATGCTCCATCTCTACTCACCACATGACCCTTTCTTGTTTCTTGTTTTCATATTTTTTTCTTCCAACTCATGAAGGATCAAATAAAAATAATTTTCCAAAAACTCTTTTTTTAATACTATTATTTTTTTATAAACTAACCAATCATAACCAATATTTCCCCCAAACTTATACAAATACCTCAATTTGCTTTGAATGATGTTTAAATAAGTTTTCTAAAGTTTCAATAATATGTCCCACAAGCATTTAACCAAATAAATTCTCTAAATAATAACTAACCAAACAAATGGATATGTGCTCATGAATGAAATATCACAAAAAGTGTAAAACCAACTAGTATGTCTAACTACAGACTCAACATGTTCATCAATTTCCCTTAAATTGACAATTAATCCCATTCATCATTGACCATAATCAAATTCAATAAGCCCATTACTCAAGTCGTACTAAAATATGTTATTTAAAGTGCAAAACATGCTATCGAAATGATTAGCCAATAATGAAAATGCAAACAAGAAAACACCTCCAAACTTAAATAAAATATTGTCCTCAATGTATAAAGTAGGAAAAATTAAGACAGAGGACTTCCTTGAGACTTCGCTAGTTGACATCATCATTAGCATCCTCGATGTCCACTAAGTTTGGAGTGTGTTCGGGAAACATAGGTAGACTAGGAAACTTACATTGAAAAGCTTAATCTTTACCCATGGAGAATGGAGAAATCCTTGGTGCTAGTTGATACTCATTGATGCCACTTGGGTTGTAAGATTGTTGAGTAATAGAGATCAGGAAATCCAAGGTTATTCAATGGAATTAAAGGTGAATAAGAGTTGGGGTGAATAGATTTTTAAAACATTGAAATTTTGGAAGAATAGGAGTTGATGTGGTGAGCTCCTTGTCCTTGAGTGTGGCGCTAAAGTCTTGTTTTTAATGCTGATTTTCTACTTTTAGCATTGTCTAGGTCAAATATAATGCTGAAAATATATTTTGGGAGTGATTTGGGGCAGTAGGTAGGCGCCTAGGCACTGGTCTATAGCACTGGGGCGCTGCCCAAACAGAAAATCAGCGCTTAGGCACTGTTTTGAAGGACTTAGGTGCTGTCCAAACAGAAAATCAGCACTGTCCAAACAGAAAATCAGCGCTTAGGCGCTGTTTTGGAGTGCTTAGGCGTTGGGCTTCTAGTCTAAGCACCTTGTGTGAGCTTAAGCAAGCTCCAACCTTATTGTTCAATCCTTGGGACCTGCAAGTAATTGACATACTAATTAAAATGAACTAATAATCTAATATCATAATTACTCCTAAAAAAAAATCTAAATTAACATAAACATGAATTAAAAATTAAAATCTAAATTTTGGGTTGCCTCCCAAATAGCGCTTGTTTTATAGTCTTCAGCCTGACTACTTTCTGTTTCATCCCGGGTTGTCAAGCGTAATTGAGGTCTTTTCATGATCAATGTCGCCTCCCAAATATTGATCCAGTCTCTGTCCATTCTTCTTGAATGTTCTTTTCGAGTTAGCTTCCTCAACTTCAACTACCCCATGTAGGAACACTTCCTCTTTATATTGCTTGGCGTTCTCAAGAGGATCTGCAATACAACTTCCTACGAATACCCCATTCACTGTCTTTTCAACCAAATCAACTCGAAAACATTCTTCCGCTTCCTTTGAAAATTTCATAGCTGAAAATACATTGAATGTAACCTCTTGATTAGAAATTTAATGTTAGCCCACCTTTCTGTACATCGATAAGTGTTCTTCACATTGCTAAGAATTGTCGCCCAAGAATAATATGTATTTCCCTATCTCCCTCACAATCTAAGACTACGAAATTAGCTGGAAAAATGAACTTATCCACTTTAACTAAAATGTCCTCAACTATGCCCTTTGGATAAGTGAGTGATCTATCCGGAATTTGCAATGTAAGATTAGTAGCCTTTGCTTCCTTCAAACCCAATTTATGATAAATTGAGAGCAACATTAAATTAATACTAGCTCCCAAATCACATAATGTTTTCCCAAAAAACTAGCGGCCTATTGTGCATGGAATTGTAAAGCTACCCAGATCTTTGAGCATTGGTGGTAGCTTCTTTTGAAGAATAGCACTACACTCCTCCATAAGTGCTACTGTCTCTAAATCACCTAGTTTTCTCTTCTTCGTTCAATTCCTTCATAAATTTCACGTAACTAGGCATCTGCTTCAATGCATCTACGAAAGGGATATTAATTTGGAGCTTCTTGAACACTTCCAAAAATTTGGAGAACTATTTATCCAACTTTTGTTTCTGCAAATGTGGAAATGGCATGGGAGACACCGTAGGACTTGGATTACCACCATGAGAACATGCAACTGGTGCCTCTTCTTTCTTTTAATAATCGACGGCCTTTCTATCTTTTATTTTTTTACCCACATTATTCTCTCCATGTGATTGTTTTGGAGTTCCCCCAAAAATCTTAGGTAACTCTTTTTTGCTTCATAATGTAATAGCATTGCAATGCTCCTTATCTTCCCTTGTAGGATTGATCTCCGTATCACTAGGTAGAGTGCCTCGAGGTCGGTTGTTAATGGCTTTAGTGAGCTGACCCATTTGGTTTTCCAGGTTTGGATTGATACATCTAGACTATTCATCCTTGTCTTATTTTGTGCTATGTACCTATAAAGGAGCTCCTCCAAATTTGACTTATTTTCTTGTTGTGGTAGAGCTTGATTCTGAAAGACTGGTGGGTATGGTTGTCTTGGAGCAGAGGTTTGGGATTGATTATTGTTCCAAGAAAAGCTTGAATTAGTCCTCATACCAGGGTTATAATTGTTAGAATTATTGTCATATTGCTGCCTGTTGAATTTACCAATATATTGTACCGACTCTGAACTAATTGCACATTGATTGCTCGGATGGTTTCCAGCACACAATTCACACACAACTACCACACTCTGAATAGGCTGCACCCCTAAAGCATCAATCTTCTTTGTCAATGTACCAACCTGTGTAGCCAATGCAGTAACCACATCTACTTCATATATCCCTGCTACCATTGGCTGATTGATCCCTGTAGAGGGCAACTAATAATTGTTGGCAGCCATCATCTCTAATAACTCGTATGCTTCATCGATTTTTTCCCCATTAATGCCCCACTTGTAGCTACATCGATACAGGTTCTAGTAGCACTAAATAACCTATTCTAGAACATTTGAACTTGCAACCACTTAGCAATACCATGGTGACGGCATTTTTGGAGTAAATCTTTGAATTACTCCCAAGCTTCATAGAGAGTCTCAGAATCATGATGTGTGAATGAAGTGATGTCGTTCCTCATCCTTGTAGTTTTAGCTGGTGGAAAGAATTTAGCAAAGAATTTTTGAGCTAAATCTACTCACGTAGTAATAGAACCTGGTGGCAATGAATGCAACCAAGTCTTTGTCTTATCACGAAGTGGGGAAAATTCAGAGTCTAATCGCATTTTCAGAAATTCTGTTATACTTGAACGTACCGCAAATCTCCAGAAAACTCAATAAATGATCATTTGGGTCATCGTTAGGCAAACCCCCAAACTGTACTGAATTCTAAATCATTTGGATAGTACCTGGTTTGATCTCAAAACTATTTGCTTGAATTGCGGGCCTTTGAATGCTTGATTGTATTTATGTAAAAGGAAGCCTAGCATAATCCCTTAACGATTTACGTTCATCTTTAGGCATAGTTTCTTGATTATTTACTTCTTGACACTGCTCTCGCAAGTTTCGGAGCCTTCTTTCGATTTTGTCTTCGTACGGTAGTAGCTCCTGACCTGTAGATTGTGTTTGCATACAAAATTCAATAGTACTTGCAAAGGCAATTAAAATAAAAAAATAAATAAGTTTAAACTAAGATCAAATTGATTGAAATTAATATTGAAATAATTACTAGAATAAATCAGTAATAAACTTTCCAGTATGATCAATAGAACTAGAAACTAGAGTTGATCAATTTACTAAACATCAGGTTCCATTACAATCTTAATAAAATTTAGTTCATAATGTAATTGAAAAACATCCTTCTCAAATTAAACAACATCTCAAAAAATGAAGAAGTAAAAGTAAGAGAAAAGAATGAAAACTTAGCTGCAATCTTCAATTCCTCTCTAGCCGTCAAGTCCAATCTTCTTCGTGTCACTTTCTTACGATTCTTGTCTTCAATTTTCTTTCAATTCCTTGTTTTTTCCAATGTTAACAGCCCCCCCAAATCAGTATCCTCCCCATTGCTAAGAATGGTCACCCAAGAATAATAGATATTTCTCTATCTTCCTCACAATCTAAGACTATGAAATCAGCTGGAAAAATGAACTTATCCACTATAACTAGAACATCCTCAACTATGCCTCTCGTATAAGTGAGTGATCTATCTGCAAGCTGTAATGTAACATTAGTAGGCTTTGCTTCATTCAAACCCAATTGCTGATAAATTGATAGCGGCATTAAATTAATACTATCTCCCAAATCACATAATGCTTTCCTGAAATCACATCCACTTTATTACTTGTTGAACATAATATCAATTGTTGTCCGAATTTGATATTGACAATTTACGTGCAAGTATACACGATCAACAAGTAATAAAGTGATGAGTACAATATTGTT
This sequence comes from Ilex paraguariensis, assembly GCA_963454935.2. NCBI lineage: Eukaryota > Viridiplantae > Streptophyta > Magnoliopsida > Aquifoliales > Aquifoliaceae > Ilex > Ilex paraguariensis. Next base: position 175,231 of record CAUOFW020000691.1, on the reverse strand, counting down.
CCCATGGAGAATTATTACTAACAACTTCCAAGTACTAACTTTATGTCAATTCAATTTTATTTAAAAAATTGGAATTGAACTATGAAATGAATAGTTTAAAACTAAATCTAAAATTAATAATCAATGATTGAATTTACTAGATAAAAGAACTTAAAATTACAACTTTTCCTAACGCTTCGTATAAATCTTTCCACTCTCTTTCCAATTAATTGACCAAAATAAGTTGTTAACTGAGAAGTCAAAATTATTTATCAAACCTCTTCCGTTAGTTAGATAAAATTATCTTTCCCAATTAAATTACAATATTTTAATGAAACATAATTTAGACTTGATTCACTAAGTTCAAACTCTTATAAAAGTTACACACAACATATAGGTATATTCATATCCTATACACAAACTCAGCTATTCAATCCGAAGAAGAATTAACCAGACGCATGTCATCATATTCCGATCTAAACCTAGAATTCATCTTCCAATTTCATGTAGGTTATCAAATTAATTGTTTGCCATATAATCATATATTAAGCACAAAATATGACAAAAAACTCATATATGATCAATAGAACTTGAAACGAGAGTAGATCAATTTAACTAAATATCAGGTTCCGTTGCAATCTTAATAAAAATTTAGTTCATAATGTAATTGAAAAATATCATTCTCAAATTAAACAACATCTTAGAAAATCAAAAGTAATAGTAAGAGAAAAGAATGAAAGCTTAGTTGGAATCATCAATTCCTCTCTATGCTTCAAGTCCAATCTTCTTCGTGTCGCTTTCTTCGATTCTTGCCTTCAATTTTCTTTCAAATCTTTTTGTTGTTCCAATGTTAGTAGCCCCCAAAATTAGTATCTCCCCGTTGTTAAGAATGGTCACCCAAGAATAATAGGTATTTCTTTATCTTTCTCACAATCTAAGACTATGAAATCAGGTAGAAAAATGAACTTATCCACTTTAACTAGAACATTCTCAACTATGCCTCTTGGATAAGTGAGTGATCTATCCACAAGCTGCAATGTAACATTAGTTGCCTTTGCTTCATTCAAACCCAATTGCTGATAAATTGAGAGTGGTATTAAATTAATATTAGCTCCCAAATTACATAATGCTTTCCTGAAAAATTGGCTGCCTATTGTGCATGGAATTGTAAAACTACTCGGATCTTTGAGCTGTAGTGGTAGCTTCTTTTGAAGAATAGCACTACACTACTCCGTAAGTGATACTATCTCAAAATCACCTAGTTTCTCTTTCTTGACAGAATTCCCTTCATACATTTTATGTAGCTAGGCATTTGCTCCAATGCATCTGCGAAAGGGATATTAATTTGGAGCTTCTTGAACACTTCCAAAAATTTGGAGAACTGTTTGTCCAAATTTTGTTTCTAAAAATATTGTGGAAATGGAACGGGAGGCACCATAGGACTCTGCTTGCCTCCATTAGAACATGTAATTGGATCCTCTTCTTTCTTTTTCATGTTCCACATTCTTGCTATCTTTATCTTCATCCCTACTATCATCTCCAAGTGATTGCTTTGGAGTTCCACCAACAACTTTAGGTAACTCTTTTCCACTTCATTATGTAATAGCCTAGCAATGCTCCTTACCTTCTCTCTTAGGATTGATCTCCGTATCACTAGGTAAAGTGCCTTGAGGTCGGTTGTTAATGGCATTAGCAAGCTGACCCATTTGATTTTCCAAGTTTTGAATTGATACTTCCCAAAATGTTCATTTCTTGCCTCATTCCATGCTATATACTTGGAAAGCAGCTCCTCCAAATTTGACTTATTTTCCTACTGTGGTGGAGTTTGATTCTAAAAGTCTAGTGGGTATGATTATCTTGGAGTAGAGGGTGATTATTATTCCAAGAAAAGCTCGGATGATTCCTCTAATATGAGTTATAATTGTTAGAATTGTTGCTATATTGCTGCTTGTTGTGGTTACCAATATATTGTACCGACTCTAGATTAATTGCTCATTGATCACTGAGATGATTCCTGACACACAATTTACAAACAACTGCCACACTCTGAATAGGCTACACTCCTAAAGCATCAATCTTTTTTGTTAATGTAGCAAATGATTAGTAGTCAAAATTAGCATATTTCTTTGCCCCTTTAAGACTAATTACACTTTGATAGAGTTTCAATGATGACATTTTAGGTCATAAATTGCACAAGGGACCAAAGGCAATGAATATCAGACTCCCATGCAACACTAGTACATTCTGGAGCAAAATTGGAATAACTTAGACCAAGCCAAGAACGTTTGAATGCCAATCAATGTTCGAACGTTACTTCAAATCATGTGAAGACCAGACTGCTGAGACATGGCGTGTTGCAACTAAGAATGAAGACCCTGAGGTACTTGAGCACCTTGTTCGAACACCAACTCACGTTCGAACGTCCACTTGAATTGATTGAGGACCAGGATGATGAGTGCAAAGCACCAAGATGTGCATGAAGTGTGGAAATAGGTTTCCACAGAAGACCACAGGCCACTTGGGTAAGAAGGTCAGACCCCATCTAGCATTTGAACCCCCATAAAGTAAAGACAGAAGAAACGTTCAAACGCTAGACAACGTTCGAACACCATATCACATTCGAACGTTCTCCACATTCAGGCTATAGAGTGGTTGATTTTCTCTCCAGACATTGGGACTTTGAATGCCTTGTACTATTCCTCCACACTACTTTGCTCCCTCCCCCTTGCTTATAAACACTACCATTGTGGGAGCTTCAAAGGGACTTGTAGAGAGCTTGATGGAGGCTTAGACTCCCACTCATATAGCTAGTCTTAGAATTATATTTAATTGTATCAAGGGAGATAGTTCATCTTTTTGGTTGAGGAAGCAACCCTCCAAAAATGACTAGCTTTCTTCTACTTTCATTGTTCATTTCTTTCACTTCCATGCTTGAGCTTCCTTCTTTCTTAGAGGAATGAAACTCTTTCACTTTTTTAGAGCTTTACCAAAGCCGTAAAGGGGGGAATGTGATGCACTTATTCTTCATTGAAGATCGGCTCCTTGCTTAGTGTGTTTCACTTTGTAACTCCTCTACTTGGAGGGATGAGTATCACTCACTTTTCTAGCTTTACCCAAGCCATGAAAAGTGAGTAATTCCTCTTTCACTCTTTAGTAAGTGGTGATGAATATGTATAAATTATCCGAAAGTTATATTTTTTCATTTCCTTGATGCTTTAATGCTTTATATTTCACTTGTTTATTGAATGATTGAATGCATCTAGCAAAGCTAAGGTACTTTGTATTACTGTGGGTTCTTTTTATGTCTCGGATGACTCTTGCATAAAAAGACCCATTGGTTTAAGGCAAGTACCCCGGCTAGATCTTCATGACAACATTTCAATCATCACCATTATTATGCTTTATCGAAAGAATAGAACATTAATGTCATGGTTGGATGCCTTGTAGAAATATTTGCTTGTTTGAAGATGGGTTGAGTCTCGGGACAGACAATTCTTGTAAATTTCTAGAAAGGCATTGGAACCATGTGCTTAATTCTCATGGTCCATCTTTATCTTCTGATTAAGTTGCTATTGACAAGGGAGTTAATTGAGTTATAAAGCACAAGTATAATAAATCGGATGATTAACTACATGTTATGATGCTCGAACTAATGGGCGGTTGTTACATTCGATAATTTATCTTATATTTTTGTCAAGAAAAATCCATTGGAAAGAATCTTATATTCTGTCCAGAAAATCCCATAACTTCAAACTTTCAAGATTTCCAGTTACTTGGTCTCTATCACTACTTACTTCAAAACACTAATCATAGTTCCCTGTGGATTCGATTTCGGACTTAACCGAATTATTACTATTGCTTGACCGTCTACACTTGGGTGTGCACATTTTGGATCAAGTCAAATTTTTGGCGTCGTTGATGGGGATCCAAAAAAAGTGTTTTGAAGGTAAAAGGTAAAAAGACCTCTCTTTTTGTATAAATATTTGCTTTACTGTGTATAAATTTGTATTAATTGTTTTTATGTATGAGGACGCTCCTCACTATCAAAATTTGCCAGCAGAATCTTCTGGGTCTGTGAATCAAATTGAACCACCTTCACCTAGAACAGTAGCAAACTCTTGTGAAAGTAGAATGACAAATAATGAAAGACAAGGAGAATTTCCTGTGAGAGAGGGGGAAGCGCCTAACATTTGAACCTTGCAAGATTACTTAAATCCCAAAAGAAATAATGTCCCCTCTTGTTTTATCTTTCCTGAAGATGCACCCTTCTTTACTGTAAAGATGGGGATAGTTCAGCTACTTCCTCAATTCCATGGACTCGAAACAGAAAACCCATATCTACACATAAAAGAGTTCGAGAAAGTATGTGAAACATTTCAAGACAATTATGAGCTAGCCAAAATGAAACTTTTTTCATTTTCTCTAAAGGATAAAGCTAAGCAAAGGCTAAATTCTTTAAAAGCTCTTTCAATACTTGACTGGAGGGCACTACAAAATGAATTTTTTAGAAAGTTTTTTCTCTACACCGTACTAATGCACTGAAAAAGGTAAATCAAGAATTCTTCGGTCAAAGAAGGAGAAACCTTTTACCAACGTTGGGAGAGATTCAAGGACCTACTCCAGTCCTGTCCGCACCATGCTTTTGTGAATTGGACTTTGGTAGGATTTTTCTTTGAATCCTTGCCCACTAGACTACTTCTGTTTGTCAAAATGATGGCTTAAGGAGAGTTTATAAGCAAGAGTCCAGAGGAGGCATTCAATTTTTTTGACACCATATCTGACAGTTCTCAGATGTGGGACTCAGCCTCCCCTACCATTGTTGAAACCAAACCATCTACTTCCCAAGGGGGTAAGTATGTCCTGAGAGATGATGATGACCTAAGAGCAAAAATTTCCACCCTATCTCAAGATCTTGAAGCTTTAGAGATGAAAAGGTTCATTAAGTTAAAGTTGGCCCTCCCACAAAATAAGTGTGTGAGATTTGTGCGCTGACAGGACACCTTATTGGGGAATGTCCTACCATTTTTGCAATCAAAGAGGTCTTGTTGAAAAAAACAAATGTCATTTCTAAATTCAACAAGCTTACTCTAACCTATACTTTGAAACATACAATCCAGGGTGGCAGAACTACCCGAACTTCAGTTGGAGAAATACACAACCAACTCCCATGAACCAACAAGGTTCACTCCCACCACCTAAAGGACCTCCAACATATCAACCATACAAACCACCACAAAAGAGGACCTTTGAGAACACACTGAATCAATTCATGCAAAGCCAAATGAACTACAACAATAGTTCCACTCAGGATTTCACTAATTTCAAAATAAAAATCGCTCAATCTTTTGAGGATCTTAAAAGCCACATCTAAAAGTTGACCTAATCCATGACCACACATGAGAAGGGCAAGTTTCCTGCCAACCAAAACCACTACAAGGCCAATTTCTGGTGGGAAACCCTTCAATCATGGAAAACCCACAAGACCAAGCCCAAGTTGTCACTACGCTAAGAAGTGGCAAGGTGATTGACAAGACTATCAAAGACATGCTAATTCCAAAGACAAAACCTGAGTCAATCCCAGTCAAGTCACCAGTCAAGCCTGAGCTTGTGATTGAGCGTGTCCTATTCCTGCTCCTTTTCCTCATAGACTCATAACAGTACAGAAAGTGAATAATCAACCTAAAATTTATAATTTTTTCAAGAAAGTAAAGATCAACATCCTACTTCTGGATGCAATCAAACAGGTTCCTGATGAGTGGGTTTTATACCTACGAATTGAGTACTTTTGGCTTGATGAATTTGTAAGTTTTCAATTATTTTATGTTATTTTTTATTGTTTTTTGTGTTTTGATGTTATTTGGTAGGACCCATCATTTGGAAGCAAACAAGATCATTTGGAAGAAAACAAGGTCAAATTGGAGCCTAAGTGTTTGATTTTTTAAGGTTAAGTAACAAGGGAAAGTTTAGGATTAAAAGGGGTCAGCGCCTTTCCAGCACATTTTCAGCCCCTAGGCGCCCACATTCTGTCCAAAAAGTGTCTTTCTAGCGCAATGTCAGCACCTAGGCGCTTGAGTTGGCTCTGGACACGAATTCTGACTTATTTTTTACCCGAAATTGGATTCTAATGCGACAAATATGCTAGGGTTTAAAAAGAAAAGGGAGATATTGATTTTGGGGGCTGCTAACTTAGGAAAAACCAAAGGATCAAATAAAAATTGAAGACAAGAATCAAAAGAAGCGATACGAAGAAAATCAGAATCGAAGGCTAGAGAGAAAGTGAAGAATGTAACTAAGTTTTCATTCTTTTCTCTTAATTTTACTTCTTGATTTTTTGAGATGTTGTTTAATTTGAGAATGATGTTTTTCAATTATAAATGAACTAAATCTTTATTAAGATTACAATAGAACCTAATGTTTAGTTAAATTGATCTACTCTCGATTCTAGTTCTATTGATCAAATATGAGTTATTTGTCATATTTTGTGCTTAATATATGATTGTATGGCCAACAATTAATTTGATAACCTAGATAAAATTGGAAGATGAATTCTAGGTTTAGATCAGAATATGATGACATGCGTCTGGTTAATTCTTCTTCAGATTGAATAGCTAGGTTTGTGTATAGGATAGGAATATACCTATATGTCGTGTGTAACTTTTATGAGAGTTTGAACTTAATGAATCTATTCCAAATTATTTTGCATAAGGATATAGTAATTTAATTGAGAGAGATAATTTTATCTAACTATGGGAAGAGGTTTGATAAATAACTTTGAGTTCTCAGTTAACAACTTATTTTGATTAATTAATTGGAAATAGAGTTAGAAAGATTTATACGAAGCATTAGGGGAAGTTGTAATCTTAAGTTCTTTATCTAGCATATTCAACTCATGATTATTCAGTTTAGATTTAGTTTTAAATCAATGCAGTTTGGGGGTTTGCCTAACGACGACCCAAATGATCATTTGGTGAGTTTTCTAGAAATTTGCGACACGTCCAAATACAATGGGGTTTCCAAAGATGCGATTAGACTCTGACTTTTTCCTTTTACACTTCGTGATAAGGCAAAGAGTTGGTTTCATTCATTGTTGCCAGGTTCTATTACTATGTGGACAGAGTTAGCTCAAAAATTCTTAGCTAAATTCTTTTCACCAGCTAAAATTGCAAGGATGAGGAACGATATCACATCATTCGCACAACATGATTCTGAGACTCTATATGAAGCCTAGGAGCGATTCAAGGATTTTACTCCAAAAATGCCCTCACCATGGTATTCCTAAGTGGTTGCAAGTTCAGACATTCTACAATGGGTTGTTTAGCGCTACCCGAACCAGTATCGATGGAGAAAATCTTTGATGAAGCTTACGAGTTATTGGAGACGATGGCTGCCAACAATTATAAGTGGACCTTTGCAAGGATCAATCAGCCAAAGGTAGCAGGGATTTATAAAGTTAATGTGGTTACTGCCTTGCCTGCACAGGTTGCTACATTGACAAAAAGGATTAATGCTTTAGGGGTGCAGCCTATTCAGAGCATGGCAGTTGATTATGAATTGTGGGCTGGGAATCATCTAAGCAATCAATGTGCAATTAGTTTAGAGTCGGTATAATACGTTGGTAACTTTAACAAGCAGCAACATGGCAATAATTTGAACAATTATAACTCTAGTTGGAGGACTCATCCAAACTTGTCTTGGAATAATAATCAAGCCCAAACTTCTGCTCTAACACAATCATACTCACTAGGCTTTCAAAATCAATATCCACCATAGCAAGAAAAGAAGTCCAATTTGGAAAAGCTATTTTCCAAATACATAACACAGAATGAGACAAGGATGAACAATCTAGATGCATCAATCCGAAACTTGGAAAACCAAATGGGTCAACTTGCTACTGCCATTAACAACCGACCTCAAGGCACTCTACCTAGTGACACAGAGATCAATCCTAAGAGGGAAGGTAAAGAGCACTGCAATGCTATTACATTACGAAGCAGAAAGGAGTTACCTGAGGTTGTTGATGGAAATCCAAAACAATCACATGGAGATGATAGTGAGGGTGACGAAAAAGACAGCAAGAATGTGGAACACAAGAAGAAAGAAGAGGATCCAAGTGCATGTTCTAAGGGAGGCAAGCAGTGTCCTATTATGCCTCCCGTGCCATTTCCACAATGTTTGTAGGAACAAAAGTTGGATAAACAGTTCTCTAAATTTTTGGGAGTGTTCAAGAAGATCCAAATTAATATCCCTTTTACAAATGCATTGGAGCAGATGCCTAGCTAGGTGAAATTTTGAAAGAAATCTTGTCAAAGAGAAAATTAGACAATTTTGAGACCGTGGCACTTATGGAGGAGTGCAGTGCTATTCTTCAAAAGAAGCTACCACCAAAGCCTAAAGATCCGGGTAGCTTTACAATTCCATGCACAATAGGCAGCCAGTTTTTTGGGAAAACATTGTTCGACTTGGGAGTTAGTATTAACTTGATGCCATTCTCAATTTATCAGCAATTGAGTTTGAAGGAAGTGAAGCCTACTAATGTTACATTGCAACTTGTGGATATATAACTCACTTATCCAAGGGGCATAGTTGAGGATGTTCTAGTTAAAGTGGATAAGTTCATTTTCCAACTAATTTTATAGTCTTAGATTTTGACGAAAACAGGAAAATACCTATTATTTTTGGGTGACCATTCTTAGCAACAGGGAGAACACTTATCAATGTACAAAAAGGTGAGCTAACTATGAAAGTCCAAGATCAAGAGGTTACATTCAATGTATTTTCAGCTATGAAATTTTCAAAGGAACCAGAAGAATGTTTTCGGATTGACTTGGTGGAAGATGCAGTGAATGGGGTGTTTGTAGAAAGTTGTATTTTAGATCCTCTTGAGAACGCCAAGCTATATAAAGAGGATGTGTTCCCACATGGAGTGGTTGAAGTCAAGGAATCCAATTTGAAAAGAACTTTCAAGGTGAATGGGCAGAGACTGAAGCAATATTGGGGCGACAACATTGATCACGAAAAGACCTCAATTACCCATATCTACCCGGGGATGAAACAGGAAGTAGTTAGGTAGAAGATTGTAAATCATGCACTAATTGGGAGGCAACCCAAATTTTAGTTTCTAAATTTTATTTCATTTTATTTTAATTTAGTTTTTTTATAAGAAATAATATAGTTAGTTAGTTAGTCCATTTTAATTGGTATGTCAATTGCTTGCAGGTCCCAAGGATTGAACATAAAGTTAGAGCACACACAAAGCCTTACTAGGAGCCAAGAATAGCCCAAATATGTTTCCCAAATACACTCCCGACTCAGCAGATGACGAGGACGCTCATGACGATGCCAAATAGTGATGTCTCAGGGAAGTTCTCTATCTTAATTTTTCCATCTTTATACATTGAGGACAATGTTTAGTTTAAGTTTGGGGGTGTGTTTCTTGTTTTCATTTGCATTATTAGGTATGCATTTAGATAGCATTATTTGCACTTTAAATAACATATTTTAGTACGACTTGAGCAATGGGTTGATTAAATTTGATCATGACCAGTGATGAATGGAATTAATTGTCAATTTAAGGGAAATTGATGAACATGTTGAGCCTGTAGTTTGACATACTAGTTGGTTTTACATTCTTTGTGATGTTTTCATTCATGAGCACATATCTATCTGTTGGTTAGTTATTATTTAGAAAATTTATTTGGTTAAATGCTTGTGGGAGATATCATTGAAACTTTAAAAAAACTTATTTAAGCAGCATTCAAAGCGAATTGAGGTATTCATATAAGTTTGGGGGGGAATATTGGTTATGATGGGTTAGTATAAAGAAAAAGTGAGTTTTTGAAAATTATTTTGATTTGATCCTTCATGAGTTAGATGAAAAAAAAATAGGAAAAAAAAAAGGGGCATGTGGTGAGTAGAGATGGAGCGTAAAATGCACTCACTCATAAACACATATTAAAAATGAGATGGAGTGTAAAACGCACTCACTTAATAGGAGGTGAGATGGAGCATAAAATGTACTCAAAAAATGAATGGAAAAGAGAAAGAAAAAAAAAGTGAGAGGAAAAAAAATATGTGGACCTTCTAGTTATATGGTGGCCTTAATAAGCGGAGATTGATGTGAAACGTAAGTTCATAGAGTTGATATTAAGTATCTCCTATAAAGCATTTGATTAAGTAAATATATTTGGGTGATGACTAGCTGGATAGTTTGGATATGTACATGTATTTAAAGGGTCATGAGCGGAGGTAAAATTAAGGAGTATGCTGAATTGATAGATTTTGCACTGCTCTGAAGTTTTCAGTAAATTATTTTTTGTAGTAACTTTTTGGGGCCATTATTCAGATTCATATTGATCCATTGTTTGAGTAGTTGGTTGTTAGGGTTAATTTTTATGGTTTTTTTTTCTTAGTATTTTGCTTAAGGACAAGCAAATATTTAAGTTTGGGGGTACTTGATGAGTTGATTTTATACCTACGAATTTAGTACTTTTCGGCTTGATGAATTTACCAATTTTCAATTATCTAATGTTCCTTTTTTATTTTCTTTGTGTGTTTCGATGTTATTTGGTAGGAATCATCATCTGGAAGCAAACAAGATCATTTGGAAGGAAACAAGGTCAATTTGGAGCCTAAGTGTTAGATTTTTGAACGTTAAGCAACGAGGGAAGGTTTAGGCTTAAAAGGCGTCAGCACCTTTCCAGAGCTTTTTCAGTGTCTAGGCACCCACACTATGCCCAAATAGCGCCTTTCTATCGCAATTCTAGCACCTAGGCGCTTGTGTTGGCTCTAGACGTGGATTCTGACTTATTTTTGACCCGAAATTGGATTCTAATTCGTCAGATATGCCAGGATTTAAAAAGAAAAGGGAGTTTCCTATTTTGGGGGCTGATAACGTAGGAAAAACCAAAGGATCAAAATAAAATTGAAGACAAAAATCAACGGAAGCGATACGAAGAAAATCGGAATCGAAGGCTAGAGAGAAAGTGAAGATTGCAACTATTTTTTTTTTCTTAATTTTACTTCTTGAGTTTTTGAGATGTTGTTTAATTTGAGAATGATATTTTTCAATTACATTATGAACTAAATCTTTATTAAGATTGCAATGTAACCTGATACTCTTACTCCAAGAGTTTGATCTGGTCATTAAGGACAAAAAGGGTGTTGAGAATGTGGTGGCAGATCATCTGTCTAGATTAACGTATGAATTTCACAAGGATAGACTACCAATCAATGAGAAATTGCCCGATGAACAACTGTTCATGACTGATGAGACCCCATGCTAAGCTGATATTGCTAATTTCCTAGCTACTGGTACGCTCCCTCCGTCCTTCACCACCATGGACAAAAAGAAATTTCTGAGGGAGGTTCAAGGAAGATTCGTTTGTATTTAAGTACTGTAAGGATCAAATCATAAGACATTGCATCCCCACTATGGAAAGTAGACAGGTAATAACATTTTGTCATTTTGAAGCATGTGGTGGCCATTTTTCATCAAGGAAAACAATTGCAAAAATCTTGCAGTGTGGATTTTACTGGCCCACACTTTTCAAAGATATACATGCCTTTTGTTTAACTTGCAATAGATACGAAAGGATGGGGAGCATTTCAAAAAGAAATATGATGCCCTTAAACCCCACTCTAGTGATTGAAAATTTTGACTATTGGGGCATCAATTTTATGGGACCATTCCCCATTCCTTTGGCTATCTATACATTTTAGTGGCCGTAAACTATGTGTCCAAATGGGTTGAGATAATTTCATGCCGGAATAATGATCACCAAACAATGATCAAATTTTTAAAAGAAAACATTTTGTCCTAGCTTGGAATTCTGAAATCAGTCATAAGTGATGGGGGTGCTCAATTTTGCAATCGTCATTTTTGGAATTTAATAAAAAAATACTTGATTTTTCACAAAATTGCAACCCCTTATCATCCACAGACTAGTGGACAGGCTGAATTGGCTAATCGGGAGATCAAATTAATTTTAGAAAAAATTTTAAACCTAGACCGCAAAGATTGTTCGTCAAGACTAATTGATGCACTCTAGGTATATCACACTACTTTTAAAATAATTTTGGGCATGTCTCCTTATCGATTAGTCTATGGAAAGCCATGTCACCTACTTGTGGAATTGGAACATAGGGTATACTGGGATATTAAAGCAATGAACTTTGACCTGGACCAGGCCAAACCAGCAAGGAAACTTCAAATTAATAAATTGGAGGAATTGAGAAATGAAGCATATGAGAATGCTAAGATTGCTAAAACCAGGATGAAAATTTTCATGACAAGAACATTGTGCCGAAGTCTTTTGAGCCTTTTCAAAATGTCTTGTTGTTTAATTCAAGACTCCGGCTCTTTCCTGGTAAGTTGAAATCAAGATGGACTGGACCTTACATTGTCAAAAGGTGTTTGGACATGGAGCAGTAGAAGTGGAAAACCCATCGAATGGTAATATCTTTACTCTTAATGGCAACAGTTGAAACCATTTTTGGAGGACTTTTTGAAAAATGTGGAGACCATTCTTTTTATGGATCCAAAATATTCCTCCGAGATTTGTGCTTGTAGACACAAAAAGGGGTTGGGTCAGAAAAAACCCGATCAAACCCGACCCATGAGAACGCCTTTATAAGGCTCTCAACCCCTTTCCTCTTTTTCCCCAATCCCTTTCCTATTTTTCCCCACTGCCTTTCCCTTTTTCTTTCTTTCTTCTTCTTCTTATTCTCTTTCTTTTTCTTCCCATGACCATACTCCCCGAAGACCCAGTCTGTTGTCTTATGATCTATATTTGTTTACTCTATTTGTACATAGTTGTTTTTATTCTGTCCTCACTCACAATCAAGGGTTTTCATCCTAACGGAAACTCAGATCTGCATAGAAATGATTAATTTGTGTATTTTGCTTGTAGGTGTCGACAAATGAACATATCTCTACCTTTCAACCTCGTCTCCAAGATCCATACACTGGTAAATTCGAAATATTGGGGACAATGTTAAGTTTAGGTTAGGGGTGAGAACTACAGTTCATATTTTGTGCCCATAAATTTTTTTGTTTTTGTTGTTATTGTTGTTGTTTTGATCTTATTATGTACCTTGCCTTGTATTTGATATAAATTAATGATTATGTCTGTGAGTCAGCTTTATCGTCTTTCTGACTAGCAGACGTTAAAGAACTAGATAGTGAGTCTTAAAGCGTAGAAAACATAGATGTTAAATTGTTTTGGTTTAGTCTTGGATTTTTATGCACTTTTCCATCTGATGTGCATGCTATGATCATGAGAAAAGCAAGATTGGTAAGAAGAAATGAGATTCGAGAAGAACAAGCGAAACCCCTCTATGGCAGAAGCACTTTTGCTAAATGTCATCGTGCCAAAAGACTTGGTGCCTGTAAACAGTGTGGCATAGTCTTTCATGAGAAAAGGTATAATCAGTGTTTTGAACCAATTTTCGATCACGCACCCGATCGATTAGACTGGATAGTGAATGGACTGAGTAAGGATTACCCTGAGACGCCATGTTATTTCGGTATTTCACTTAACCGGTTTGTGAGAGAAAAAATTGGGAGAGTCACTGGTTGGTCTAACTACACGGATACGGAGGGAGACTCGGATTAGATTATTCTCTATAGGAAATTGTACTTTTCTTGGGATGAAAGCCAAGTGTTCAAATTTTTGTAAAAAGCGTAAAAATCCTTTTTGTTTTGTATAAAACTTTTTGACTGAAATGAAAATATGAGCCAAGTAAAGAGTGTCCCAAAATACTAACCTAAAGCATGGGTAGGGACTTATCCTGAGACACCATGAATTTTTAATTCAAACTTGTGTGTTTAGCCCTCTCTGATTGTGTATAGTGTAGTGCAGAAAAATTGTTGATTTTTGATTCAAAGTTAGAATGCCAAATGACTTTTGTACATCACCCGCTTGTAGTGCTCAGCCTTTAATGAAGCCTCTGATGGAACAAAAAGTATTGGGAGTTCAGCACGTTCGAACGACAATAGAACATTCGAACGAAAAGGGTTTACAGTACTTTGGTGTCTGACATAACTCAAAAGTACTTAGAGTTCACCACGTTCAAACGACACTCACGTTCGAACGATCTTTTAAAATTCCTTCTAAATACGTTCGAACATCATTGACGTTGGAACATCACTTCTCAGGTAATAAAAGCCTTGATCGTCTTCCCCCATTCCAAAACCCCCAAAACCCTTCAAAAACCTCCAAACCCTAGTGGTCCTTTTCATTACCCATACCTCAAAACACCACCCATTCTCTATTTCTACCTAAAATCAACCACCCCAAAGCCATTCCCACATAAACAAACCCTCATTTTCACAAGAAAATCAAGACTTTCAAAGCCCTCACAACTTCAAAATCGAAACACCATGCTTCCAAGAGTCAAACTACCTGCTAGGCGTAACCTAATAAACCAGGAGCCCAATATGGTGGAGGAAATCCATTACGCAAAGATATGACAAGACTCGATTCCCCATGGCTCTAAAAGCTAACAGGTACAATAATTTCTACCAAAACCACGCTATTGTTTGTGAGTGAGGTGTGGTATGTACTGATTTTGTTGAGTTGGGTATATTGGCGAATATGAAGGGGAGAGGTTGGGTATAATATTTGCAAAATGACGGAGAGGCCTTAATTGACTTGGTGCAGGAGTTTTACTCCAATGTCGAAACAGTCAATGGGGCGTTAAAGAGTTACGTAAGGGGAGCTCATGTTGATGTTGACGAGAACTATATTCAAGAAATAAGACAAGAGGTACCATGGGTACCCAAGCCTACCTGCCCCCCGTAGAAGAATGTAGCTATGAATGTGGTTGGAGTGGAGCTAACCAGAATGCCGAATTTTTCTTGGGCATGGAAGAGATTGTTTAGACAAGGGGAGCTCACTGACAAATACAAAATGTTAAATTTGATTGCAGTATCAAATTTTGCTCCGATAGGAAGAAAAAATGAAATCCTCCCTGACGTGGACTGGTTGTTTTATGCACTTCAGAAGGGCCAAGGCATCGACCTCCCCTCCCTAATTTTAACAGAAATGAAGAAGGGCTGCGATGTGAAGTAAAACTCGCTCCCATTTGGCACCCTAGTCACGGAGATGTGGAAAGACCATGGGATCAGGGTGAGGCCTGAGATGACAATCCAAAGGCCAATGGGGCCACTGAACAAGGCCTCCTTTTGGAGGAGCCAAGGTGATAGTGGTGGCCCGGCGACAAGACAAGAGGTGTCCTCTACCAGAGGAGTGGAACTGGTGGAGTTGGCAAACATAGTGGATCTGGAGGAGAGTGAGGAGGAGTTATTTCTGTTCTTTATAGTTGTTTGTTTGTTTCTTCTTTGGTGGATAAGTTTCTTCTTTGGTAGTTGTTGTGGATATTTGAAGTCTTTGTTTTTGTTTCTTCTTTGATGGGTAAGTTTCTTCGTTGGTAGGTTATTATGGATATTTGAAGATTTTGTGTTGTGTCACTTCTGTGGATGAATTGAATCTCTGACGTTGGTGCTAATCGATCATATTTTGTGAAATGAATGGTTCAGTTTATCACTCTTATCTGTTTAAATGCATGTGTAGATTTAGCATAATACTTTTATTTGTTAAAAAATGATGCAACAAATGTGGATTTTGAGATCGTTTGTTAAAGTAACTAATCACATGATCGGTTTGACACATAACTTAGCAATCTAGACTTAAAACCACAAATCCTTGAACAATGGTATTTTCTCTATGCTCGAAATATCAAATGCACATCGGTATTTGTTATTCTTAAGGTACAAGAGGATCGGAGTCGAAAATAGAATCGATATATAACCAACATTCCCTGAATAACCCGACATAACCAGTGGAGATAACAAAAGATACCATGGTAAGTTTTGAGCCTTGCAATGCTTTTGAGAGGATATCAACATTTACTCAAGAAAGGTTTTTCACTATCTATTTTTGAATAATCGAATTACATTTGCTTTGATTGATGCAACTAAAGTGATCTATTGACATATCACATAGGGAACCTTTGCATACGACACATATATGTGCACATACTTGAGAAAGGATATTAGGCCATCTTTGATTTAACTTTGAGCCTTAGCCATTTCTTTTAAAAGAATATCGCTAGTCACCCATGCTTGAGCCTTCAATGAATAATTTATTTTTTGAATAACCCAAATGATAACCGAGCCACAAGAGAATACACTTAACATACCTTACTAACTAATTTTCTTGCACCCTCTTATAAATCAGTATGATACAGAAAGGCAAGAAAAATAGAAACGACGATGGTGCCTACTATTCAATGAAAGAAAAATTGGTGGAAACAATCAAAAAAGGAAAGAGACAGATAGACAAGGAATTCCCAAGAAAGTGAAAAATGAGAAAAATGAAATAAAGAAATACCATTCCCAAGGAAAATGTCAAGAAGTCGGAAAGAGGTGTGCTACACTAAATAAAAAAGGGATAGATTTTGAACACCATTGACGTCATTTTGTTAGCCACTGACCTCTGGCCACATTATAGCCTATACAAATCCCTAATTGATCTCAAGTCTGATGCATGTGTGTGTTGTCGATCGAAAGCTAGGGTATGTTAAATAGTATTTCTTTAATTGCATCAATATTCTTCCATGAGATTATGCCAAGAACATGATTAGTCTACTTTCTACAAAGTTTCACTCTCATACTAATTATGCATGTGATTTTTTGATTGTTCATCATCTGATCACATGCCCTTTGAGAGACAAGTCACTATAATCGGAGGGAATTTTTGCTCAGAGCATTTCTAAGAGAGGTTTGTGAAATCAACCCTATCCATGGAAAGTGGGAAAGTAGAATGTTTGTTATGTAACAATTCTTGTTTCTAGAATGATCATTCCTACTACACAGGGAATTCCAAATGTCAATGTGATTGATGCTAATTTTTGCATAGAATAAATATCTATGAAAGAGGAGCATGCAGGATGTAAGTCAAAATTGAGGGTTGGGTGTCCCAACGACTATGATGCTAATTTAATTTAACCAACAATCCCACATACACACCTGTTCAACTGAAGTTTGTGGGTAACTTCACTGAAAACCCTAACGAGATGACACTCGTCCATTAGGGTAAACCTATTGGTTCAATGGCTTGTTGCATAAGCTAAATGCAACCGGATCACCTACGAAAAAGGCATTAGAAATAGATTTACAATCCATTATTGTTGTATTACTAGAGACTAGCAATATTTAGGTTGGGGGTGTGATTAGTAGTCAAAATTAGCATATTTTTGTGCCCCTTTAAGACTAATTATACTTTGAGAGAGTTTAAATGATAACATTTCAGGTCAAAATTGCACAAGGGACCAAAGGCAATGAATATCAGACTCCTATGCAACACCAGCATATTCTGGAGCAAAATTGGAACAACTTAGACCAAGCAAAGAACGTTCAAACGTTACTTCAAATTATGTAAAGACCAGACTGCTGAGACATGGCATGTTACAGCCAAGAAGGAAGACCCTGATGTACTTGAGTACCACGTTCGAATGCGAACTCACGTTCAAACATCCACTTGAATTGATTGAGGACCAGGATTATGAGTGCAAAGCGCCAAGATGTGCATGGAGTGTGGAAATAGGTTTCCACAGAAGACCACGGGTCACTTAAGTGAGAAGGTCAGACACCATCTAGCATTCGAACGCCCATAATCATATTCAAACGTTCATATTGAATGCTAGATCATATTCAAACGTTCTCCACAGACAGGCTGTAGAGGGGTTGATTTTCTCTCCGGACATTGGGACTTTCACTTAGACTTTGAATGCCTTGTACTATTCGTCCACACTATTTTGCTCCCTCCTCCTTGCCTATAAATACTCCCACTGTGGGAGCTTTAAAGGGACTTGTAGAGAGCTTGATGGAGGCTTAGAATCTCACTTATATAACTAGTCTTAGAATTATATTTGCTTGTGTCAAGGGAGATAGTTCATCTTTTGGTTGAGGAAGCAACCCTCCAAAAGTGACTAGCTTTGTTGTACTTTCATTGTTCATATCTTTCACTTCCATTGCTTGAGCTTCCTTCTTTCTTAGAGGAGTGAAACTCTTCCACTTTTTTAGAGCTTTACCAAAGCCGTGAAGGGTGAAACGTGATTCACTTATTCTTCATTGAAGATCGGCTCCTTGTTTAGTGTGTTTCACTTTGTAACTCCTCTACTTGGAAGGATGAGTATCACTCACTTTTCTAGTTTTACCCAAGCCATAAAGAGTGAGTAGTTCCTCATTCACTCTTTAGTAAGAGGTGATTAATATGTATAAATTATTCGAAAGTTATATTTGTGCATTTACTTTATGCTTTAATGCTTTATATTTCACTTTCTTATTGAATGATTGAATGCATCTAGCAAAGCTAAGACACTTTGTATAACTGTGAGTTCTTTCTATGTTACGGATGACTCTTGCATAGAAAGACCTGTTCTTTCAAGGCAATTACCCAAGCTAGATCTTCATGAAAATATTTCAATCTTCACCATTATTGTGCTTTATCCAAAGAATGGAACATTAATGTCATGGTTGGATGCATTATAGAAACACTTGCTTGTTTGTAGACGGGTTGAGTCTCAGCACAGACAATTCTTGTAAACTTCTAGAAACGCATTGGAACCATGAGCTTAATTCTCATAGTCCATCTTTATCTTTCGATTAACTTGTTGTTGACACGTGAGTTAATTCGGTTATAAAGCACAAGTATAATAAATCGGATGACTAACTACATGTTCTAATCCTCGAACTAAAGGGTGGTTGTTACATTTGATAATTTATCTTATATTTTGTCTAGAAAAATCCATTGGAAAGAATCTTATATTTTTTCCAGAAAATCCCATAACTTCAAACTCTCAAAATTTACAGTTACTTGGTCTCTATCACTGCTTACCTCAAAATACTAATCATAGTTCCTTGTGGATTCGACTCTGAACTTAACCAAATTATTACTACAGCTTGACCGCCTGCACTTGAGTGTACACATTTCGGATCAAGTCATCAACCTGCACAGCTAATGTAGTCACTGCCACTGCATGGACTTCATAAATCCCTGCTACCTTTGGTTGATTGATCCTTGCAGAAGGCCACTGATAATTATTAATAGCCATCATCTCCAATAACTCGTAGGCTTCATCAATGCTCCACCTACTACTGCATCAATACTGGTTCGAGTAGCACTAAACAACCCATTGTAGAATGTTTGAACTTGCAACCACTTAGGAATACCATGGTGAGGGCATTTTCTAAGTAAGTCTTTGAATCGGTCCCAAGCTTCATATAGAGCCTTTGAATCATGTTGTGTGAATGAAGTGATGTCGTTCCCCATCCTTGCTGTTTTAGTTGATGGAAATAATTTAGCTAATAAATTTTTAGCTAAATCTGTCCATGTGGTAATAGAACATGGCGGCAATGAATGTAACTAACTATTTGTCTTATCACAAAGTGTGAAAGGAAAAAGTCAGAGTCTAATCGCATCTTCAGACACCCCATTGTATTTGAATGTGTCGTAAATCTCCAGAAAACTCACCAATTGATCATTTGAGTCGTCATTAGGCAAACCCCTAAACTGTACAGAATTCTGAATCATTTTGATGGTACTCGGCTTGATTTCAAAACTGTTTGCTTGAATTGCGGGCCTTTGAATGCTCGATATATTTTTGTAACAAGCGGCATAGCATAATCCCTTAGCGATTTCTATTCATCTTCAACTATAGTTTCTTGATTATTTACTTCTTTACACTACTTTCGCAAGTTTCGGAGCCTTCCTTCGATTTCGTCTTCGTACGGTAGTAGCTCCTAACCTGTAGATCGTGTTTGCATACAAAATTCAACAGTAATTGTTAAAGCAATTAAAACAAAAAATTAAATAAGTTTAAACTAGGTTTAAATTGGTTGAAATTAATATTGAAATAATTAATAGAATCAATCCCCAGCAACGGCGCCAAAAACTTGTTGTCCGAATTTGATATTGACAATTTACATGCAAGTATACACGATAAACAAGTAATAAAGTGATAAGTAGAGTATCATTCCCGCGGAGAATTATTACTATTAAATTCCAAGTACTAACTTTATATCAACTCAATTTTATTTAAACAATTGGAATTAAGAAATCACTAATTTAAAACTAAATCTAGAATTAATAATCAAGGGTTGAATTTACTGGATAAAAGAAGTTAAGATTACAACTTCCCCTAACGCTTTGTATAAATCTTTCCACTCTCTTTCCAGTTAATTGATCAAAATAAGTTGTTAACTGAGAACTCAAAATTATTTATCAAACATCTTCCGATAGTTAGATAAAAATATATCTCTCAATTAAATTACTATATTCCTATTCAAAATAATTTGGAAAAAAATTCATTAAGTGCAAACTCTCATAAAAGTTACACTGGACATAGAGGTATATTCATGTCCTATACACAAACCCAGCTATTCAATCTGAAAAAAATTAACTTGATGCATGTTATCATATTCCGATCTAAACCTATAATTCATTTCTCAATTTCATCTAGGTTATCTAATTAATTGTTGCCCACACAATCATATATTAAGCACAAAATATGACAAACAACTCTTATATGATTAATAAGAACTACAAACGAGAGTAAATCAATTTAACTAAACATCAGGTTCCGTTGCAATCTTAATAAAGATTTAGTTTAATAATGTAATTGAAAAACATCATTCTCAAATTATACAACAACTTAGAAAATCAAGAAGTAAAAGTAAGAGAAAAGAATCAAAACTTAGTTACAATTTTTTTCGTGTCACTTCATTCGGTTCTTGCCTTCAATTTTCCTATAAATCCTTGGTCAATCCTCTCTTAGCAGCCCCCAAAATCAATATATATGTCCCAACTCATTCCCTAGCATATATGTAGCACTAGAGTTCAATTTTCAATTGTGTCTACATTAAAACAGGCCTAGGCACTTAAAACCAGCGTAGAGACACTGACTTTCTGCCCTTCAAGCGCCTAGGTGCTGGTCGTAGCGCAGATGTGCTGATCCCCTTTTAAGCCTAGAGCTGCCCTTGTTATTTAGTCTTAAAAAATCCAACACTTAGGCTATCAAATGACCGTGTTTCCTTCCAAATGATGCTCCCTACAAAATAACATTAAAACACATAAAACAAATAAAAAATAACATAAAATACTTGAAAACTTGAAATTTCATCAAGCCGAAAGTACTCAATTTGTAGGTATAAAACCCACTCATCAAATACCCCCAAACTTAAATATTTGCTTGTCCTCAAGCAAAATACTAAGAATAAAAACCATAAAAATTAACCCTAACAACCAACTACTCAAACAATGGATCAATATGAATCTGAATATTGGCCCCAAAAGTTACTACAAAAAATAATTCACGGAAAACTTCAAAACAGTGCAAAGTCTATCCATTCAACGTACTCCTTAGTTTTACCTCTGCTCATGACCCTTTAAATACATGTACATATCTGACCATTCACGCTAGTCATCGCCCAAATACATTTACGTAATCAAATGCTTCATAGGAGATACTTAATATCAACTCTATGAACTTACCTTTTCTATCAACCTTTGCTTATTAAAGCAACCATATAACTAGAAGGTCAAAAGAATTTCCATATAACTAGAAGGTCAATTTCCAATCCAATCAAAACCTTTCCAAATTCATCCCAAACATGTATTAAGATATTTTCTACATTATACATGATTCACACAAGTCTATTACAACCCATTCCATACAATTTACATGTCAAAATGGAATTAACCCAAAAGTTTTACATAAAAATAGGTTAAAGAGCCACAACCTGACTCTTCTTCACTCTCAAGGCCCCGAATGTGTGTCATCCACCGGAATATGCCCCGTACCTGTACTGTGTTCCCGTATAGAGTGTGCCAACACCCAGTAGAATATTTCCTACAAGGGCTACTCCCCACCTAAGTGCATATGAATGTATACATGCAACAATCCACAATTATATAATCATGTAATCATTCCAATCAAGAATATATGTATTCCAGGTTGGAATTTACCATGTCATGCCATGAATGAGATGAAATTCACTCCCGCATTTTAACCCCGAGCCTTTCACGGCTCCTCAACGCATGCAAATGCCAATGCATATAAAAGCGAGCCCTTCCAACTCCCGCCATTTATATTATCCTCTAAATGGCTATTTAAAATCTCCAGAACTTTATTTGGGGTGGATATTTATGGACTTACACCAACGGCATCCAACCGACACGGAATTCATGGACTTCCACCAACAATTTTGCGTACATCAACACACTTCATGGGCCCTTATACCAACAGAGTGCGTATCTAATTACTAGGCCTCTCACCCGAGGGATAGTCTAGCCCTTCTTACTACCCCAACCCAATTTTTTTTCTTTCATGAATTCATGAGACTTAGTCGGATCTTCAGTCTAACTTTCCCGAGCTCACTCATCAATCACCAAATGTGGTGTTTGATTCAACCATGCACCCACACACCCACACTTATGTTTATGGATGTGTTTCCCCCATGCATATGCAATGTAGTGCACCATTGTCATATCCATGTTATGCTCTATATGTAATGAGTACCAATTGAGTAATTTAAACCACATGTCTACATGTTCCATGGCAATTCATATCATAAGCATATAAATTCCATAAATTATTACAATGTCAATATCTCAATGAGCACATATTAACATTTCTTTCCAACACATTTTCTAAGCATGTTATGCATCATTATGTCATAACAACTTGATTCACACATAGGCATTTTGACAAACACCTTCAAGGCAACAATTTATGTTATCACACAAGAATTTCCACCTCATTCACAAAGCATAATATAAAACATATAGTATGCCCAAAATATCAAATTCTAAGGAAATCACACGAGTAATTTCCTATGCCAACATAACTAGGAATTGGTCTAGGCGAAATTCCATACCCATTTCCGCAATTTCATAACCATAGTCAAAGACCTAGGTTATTCCATACCCTTACCCCATTCCAAATACACCCTAGGTAAGAAAATGAACCAAAGTAGGAGAAACCCTACCTCTTGAAGCTTAAATAGAAAAGTAGAAGCCTCAAGACACCCTTCTAGCCTCCAAAACCTTGATTTTCCCAAAATCCTCGTCTTGGATCTTCGGTGAAACTCTTCGTTCTTGGTATGTACACATAGCCCTCGTCGCGTAAATGAAGTTTAGTTCTTGGTCCAACCGATTCCAACGGACGGAACACCTTGGATCATAGAAGAAAGGTAGAAATTTCTAAGTTTTCCCTTCCCTTTTCTCTCCTATCTTCGAACGTCTGAACTCAGCTGAGAATAGGGTGAAAAATATCTGATTTTTCAGATATTATCCCCTATTTATACTTTTAATTGCGCAGTCCATATTGCCCCGCACGTTTATCACTTCCGGGTCCGTTTTTTTCTTAACCCGAAACGACTTAATTAAATTCTGATTTTAATTCAAATTAATTTTATTTGAACTTTTACTTAATTATAAGAAAATTTTATAATTTTCATTTTTGGGGACATTTAAAAGTTCATTCGTCACTCAATTATCTCGAAAAATATGCAAAATTCGTCTATTCTAAAATTCAACAAAATTTGACGTGGTAACTCAATTTCGTGATACGAATCCAACAGTGAAGTTTGTTGCTCTATCCGAACTCTATAGAAATAGGCATTTTAAACTCGCATAATAGCGACAAATTACCATTTTGTCTTTTTTCTAAAAAAGTTTAAATTTACCCGAGTTTTATATTCTTCCCCACTTAAAAGAATTTCGTCCCCAAAATTCAGATACATGTATACATTCAAACACATGCATATACAATAGTCATGCAATACTACAAGATTATAAAAGTGTACCTCCATCCTCAAATAAAAAGGGATAATTGGTACGGATAGTGTCCTCGTGCTCCCATGTCGCCTCCTTCACTCCTTGGTGCTGCCACGACACCTTGACTAGCCTCACGGTGTTGCCTCGCAAAACCTGATCCTAGTTATTCATGATGCGCACTGGTCCCTCCTTGAAGGTCCCATCAGCATCAAGAACAAGCTCTCCCCAATCCACCACATGAGTCGGATCCAGGGTGTATTTCTGAAGCATAGAGATATGGAATACCACATGAACACCCGATAGATTTAGCAGTAACGCCAATCGGTAAGCAACTGCACCAACCCTCTCAAGTACCTCAAAGGGCTCAATATACCTCGGCAACAGTTGTCCCCGCTTACCAAACCTGATAACTCCTCTTTTAGGCATCACCTTTAAGAAGACATTATCTCCCACCTCAAACTCTAGAGGTCGCCCCTGTCTATCAGCGTGGCTTTTCTGCCGACTCTGAGCCGTGAGAAGACGTTTTTGAATCAAATCCACCTTCTCAGAGGTGTCTCCAACCAAATCTGGACCCGTAAAGGGTCTCTCTCCCACCTCCATCCAATAAACCAGAGATCAACACGGCATCCCATATAATGCCTTATAGCGTGCCATCTGTATGCTCATCTGGTAATGGTTGTTGTAGGCGAACTCTACCAAGGGTAAGTGATCTTCCCAGCTACCCTTGAGATCTAAGATACATGCCCGTAGCATGTCCTCTAACATCTGAATAGTCCTCTCAGACTGACCGTCCCTCTAGGGATGAAAAATAGTGCTCACCATCAACTCTGTCCCCATAGATAGCTGAAAACTCTCCCAAAACTGAGCCGTAAACCTGGGATTTCGATCCGATACTATAGATACGGGCACCCCATGCAACCAGACAATCTCCCATATATACAATCTACAAAATTCCTCTAGTGTGAAGGTCATTTGTACAGCCAAAAATGTGCCAACTTGGTAAGCCGGTCCACTATCACCCACACCGCGTCATGTCCCCGTGATGTCCGTGGCAAGTGAGTCACAAAATTCATTGTGACATGCTCCCACTTCCACTCAGCTACCTCCAAAGGCTAGAGTAATCTAGCTGGTCTCTGGTGTTTAGCCTTAACCTGCTGACACGTGATACATCATCTGATGAAGTCCCCAATATTACTCTTCATCCTGTTCCAATAATACTAGCGACAAAGATCATAGTACATCTTCGTGCCACCTGAATGTACAATAAAATGAGAGCAATGAAATTCTCTGAGAATCTCCTCTCTCAACGGCGTAGACTAGGGAACCACAATCCTTCCCCTAAATGGAAGACTGTCGTCCGAGTGAATGGCCCAACCCTCATCACCTGTACCTGACTGCACTCGATCCCTGATGGATGATAATTCTGCATCCGGTCCTTAGAACTGAATCACTCTGCTCAGTAGGGAGGTGTAGCCACTAAACATCCCAAAGTACCTTGAGTCTATTCTCCATAGTGTAGCTCGAACTGTCCCACAGTCTCGAGCATTTGCCACTCTCGGGAAGTCACACTAGCCAAGACTCCCCGTGACTTCTTGTTGAGTGAATCAGCCACCACATTTGCTTTACCGGGATGGTAATGCAAAGTGAAGTCGTAGTCCTCTAGAAACTCCATCCACCTGTGTTGCCTCATATTGAGGTCTCGCTGTGTAAAGATGTACTTCAGACTTTTGTGGTCCGAAAACACCTCAAACTGCTCACCATATAAATAGTGGCGCCAAGCCTTCAAGGCAAAGACAATGGCTGCCAACTCCATGTCATGTGTGGGATAATTCTGCTCGTGATTCTTTAACTGTCGAGAACCATAAGCCACCACCCTCCTAGACTGCATCAATATATAACCGAGTTCGTCCTTCAAGGCATCACAATACACTGTATACCTCTGTCCCCTTTTCGAAACTATCAGAATAGGAGCTGAAGTAAGCCTCCTCTTCATTTCCTGGAATACCTTCTCACAAGCATCATTCAACTCAAAGTTGACCTCTTTTCGGGTCAACTTGGTCATAGGAGCAGCTAATCGAGAGAAATCCTCAATGAACCTCCTATAGTACCCAACTAATCCCAAGAAACTGCGTATCTCAAAGACTGACTTCAACCTCTCAAAATTCATAACTGCTTCAACCTTCTTCGGGTCCACGGTTACACCTGAAACTGACATCACATATCCCAAAAATTTTACTTCTGTATGCCAAAACTCACATTTGCGGAACTTGGCATACAACTGGTGGTCTCTCAAGGTCTACAAAACGATCCTCAAGTGATCTTCATGCTCCACTTCAGACTGGGAGTATATCAGGATGTCATCAACAAAAACCACAACGAACTGATCTAGGTAGGGTTGAAACACCCTATGCATGAGATCCATGAATGCCGCTGGAGCATTCATCAATTCGAATAGCATTACTGTGAACACGAAATGCCCATACCGTATCCTAAATACTATCTTAGGGATATCTGTCTCCCTAACCCTCAACTGATGGTAACGAGTGCAAAGATCTATCTAGGAGTAGACCTGCGCTCCTCTCAGTTGATCAAACAAGTCATCAATCCTCGACAAAGGGTATATATTCTTGATAGTAACCCTATTCAACTATCGATAGTCTATGCATAGTCGAAGGGTTTTGTCCTTCTTCTTGGCAAACAACATTGGAGCGCCCCAAGGTGAAGTGCTCAGTCTAATGAAGCCCTTGTCCAATAGTTCTTACAACTGGACCTTGAGTTCTTGTAACTCAGCTGGTGCCATCGTATGTGGAGTCATAGAGATGGGCGATGTACCCAGATGCAACTCAATGGTAAAGTCTACATCCCTATGTGGAGCCAATCCCTGTAGTTCATCCGAAAAAACATCCTCATACTCACATACAACCCGAGGTAGACCTAGACCCTGTCTCACCTCATCCTCTAGGGTAAGGCTTGCTAACCAACCCATCAACTGTCCGTGTCATCTAAAGTCATACACAACTTGGGGTAAAGCATCATATTTTTCTGCTTGGAACTTAAAATAGACACCATCATGTGTGTAAGCAGTGAGCCTCTTCCTATTACAATCAATGACGACTCGATGTGCTACCAACCAATACATCCCGAGAATCACATCAAACTCCGACATGTCTATGACCCTAAGGTCCACGGTGAGTAGAATCCTCGAGATCTCTAACTCACAGCCCCGACATATCTGATCAATTCTCACCCTAGCTCCTAGGGAAGAACTCACATGCAGTGGCTTTTCCAAGGTCTTAACCTCTAAGCCCAAGTCTTTCACACATGATGTAGTAATAAAAGAATGCGATGCACCAGAATCAAATAACACTCTAGCCCATAAGCGAGAGAGTAGGAATATACCCTGTATCACTGACAGATCTGTCGGCTTAGTTTGTGGCACTATGACGTTGACACACCCCTGGGTTCCCGAAGTCCCGGCTTGTGAGCCCTGGCCTCGACCTCGACCTCGACCCATGCCCTAGCCCATCTGGCCTGATTGCGGAGTTCCCGCACGAGAAGTAGTAGGGGCCTGTGCAGCTCCCTGAAACTAGTACTAGCTTCCCTGGCCCATAGTGGGATAGTGCGGAGTATAATGCGTTTGTAGTTGCCCCACCGAAGTCTGGGACTGATATGACCCGTAACCCTGGGATCCCTACCTCTGAGGGCAATCATGTTTCATGTGACCCGACTGATGGCAATGAAAACATACCCGTGAGCCTGTCTAGCTGGAAGCCCTGAAGTGTCTCCCACCTTGGGAGGATTGACCCTGACCTTGGCCTTGATGACCGCGGCCCTGTTCTTGGAATCCTTAAGGAGTAGAAGTCATTTTCTTCTTCCCCGAGCTAGAAGAAAAAGATTGACCCTCCTTCTTCTTATCTTTAACACCCGCCTCCCGGATGTTTCGTGCATCTTCTACCTCCCTATCAATGGTCATAGCTATGGTGACCATCAAGTCCAAGTCTTGCAGAAGAAGACCCACAATTTTACCTTGAATGGACAACTTTAGCCCATCCTCAAACTTCCTCACCTTGGCCACATAATCGTCGGTGAAAAGTGCTAATTCTGTAAACTTAGCCACGTATTCCATCACCGACATCATTCCTTTTATCAAGTCTAAAAACTCCTGAGCCTTTGCATGTCTTGCGGCCGCCGGGAAGTACTTTCCCATGAAAAGTTCCTTGAACTCTACCCAAGTCATAGCCTCTAAGTTCTTGGAGTCCTTCACCCAATCCCACC
The DNA here is from genome assembly GCA_963454935.2 of Ilex paraguariensis. Classification (NCBI taxonomy): domain Eukaryota; kingdom Viridiplantae; phylum Streptophyta; class Magnoliopsida; order Aquifoliales; family Aquifoliaceae; genus Ilex; species Ilex paraguariensis. Next base: position 147,137 of record CAUOFW020000691.1, on the reverse strand, counting down.
ACACTTGGGATTCTCCCTCTAGCTGAAAGGTAGCTAGGGTTATCTTTATGGCATCGAAAGTGATCTCCATTGCCCGCAAGATCTTATCCACTTGTCGGAACCAATGGTCAGCCACTATAGAATCCGCCCCTCCCATGAAGATCGGAGGCTGATGTGCCTTGAACTTTTGAAAGTGACTTGTACCTCCTTGGCTCCCACTTGCACTAGCCTATGCAATGGTAGCCGCCGCCGCACCAATAGCCTCCACAAAGGCTTGTTGGTTAAAGGCCGGTGGGGGTTGGTTGTTCCACCCACCACCTCGGCGTCCTCTTCCTCGATTTGCCATCTACACACATGTCAAATAGCAATCGAACACTCACATTGTGTCCCAAGATAGGGATCAAATTTAAAATTTGGAGATTTTTTTTTCTCCTTGTCTCACTAGTAGTGCATGTGCCACATACTAATAGATATTTATACATTGAACTATACCGTTCATTCCTTTTTCTGAAACCCTAGTGTTTCCTTTTTTTCACATACATTTTTAACATGTATATCATTCACATAATCACATAGCACGTAATCATGTAGCAAAATGTAAGCACATAAGATGAATGTACAATGCATGCAATGGTCTAGACCCAATGCCCATCAAGCCCTAGGTAATCCGTTTACCTATGCTCGGATAACAAGTTGTGACGTCCCTAAAACCGGGGGTCCCGTTAACCACCCTTCAACTCGCAAAAATACCCGTGATTGTCGCATAACCCGACATCACGTCTATCACATCCCTGTAACCGAGATTACAACTCACACGAGGATCCGTGTTTCCTTTTATCATTCAATTCCATCGAGGTTCAATATACCCCAATGTATCTCATTTAAGGTCCATTTACATCACAGGAACTAAATGATGCATAGCCCAATGCCTAGGAGAAGGATTTTAAAAAAATTTCAAAATCTGCCAAAGTGTACCTGTATGCGTACCGGTTCGGGTTGCTCACTGGACCTCACTGTACCGGTACACGTACTGGTACACTGAACTCTCTTGACCTCGTCGTACCGGTACGCTAAGTCCATTTTTTCCTGGTTCATCAGTTTTCAATTTCCAATCCAATCAAAACCTTTCTAAATTCATCCCAAACATGTATAAAGATATTTTATACATTATAAATGATTCACACAAGTCTATTATAACCCATTCCATACAATTTACATGTCAAAATAGAATTAACCCAAAAAGTTTTACATAAAAATTAGTTCAAGAGCCATAACTCGGCTCTTCTTCACTCTCGAGGCCCCGAATGTGTGTCATCCACTGGAATATGCCCCGTACCTGAAATGTGTTCCCGTATAGAGTGTACCAAAGCCCAGTAGAATATTCCTACAAGGGTTACTCCCCACCTAAGTGTATATGAATCTATACATGCAACAATCCATAATTATATAATCATGTAACCATTCCAATCAAGAATATATGTATTCCATGTTGGAATTTACCATGTCATGTCATGAATGAAATGAGATTCACTCTTGCATTTTAACCCCGAGCCTTTCACGGCTCCTCAACGCATGCAAATGCCAATGCATATAAAACCGAGCCTTCCAACTCCCGCCATTTATATTATCCTCTAAATGGCTATTTAAAATCTCCAGGTCTTTATTTGGGGTGAATATTTATGGACTTACACCAACGACACACAACCGACACGGAATTCATGGACTTCCACCAAAAGTTGGTCATACACCAACACACTTTATAGGCTCTTATACCAATGGAGTGTGTATCCAATTACCGGGGTTTCTCACCCGAAGGATAGTCTAGCCCTTCTTGCTACTCCGACCCAATTTTTGTCCTTTCATGAATTCATGAGGCTCAGTCGGATCTTCAATCCAACTTTCCTGAGCCCCACTCATCAATCACCAAATATGGTATTTGATTCAACCATGCACCCACACACCCACACTCATGTTTATAGATGTGTTTCCCCAGTGCATATGCAAATGTAGTGCACCATTGCCATATCCATGTTATGCTCTATGTGTAATGAGTACCAATTGAGCAATTTAAACCACATGTCTACATGTTCCATGGAAATTCATATCATAAGCATATAAATTTCATAAATCATTACAATTTCCATATCTCAATGAGCACATATTAACATTTCTTTCCAACACATTTTCTAAGCATGTTACGCATCATTATGTCATAACAACTTGATTCACACATAGGCATTTTGGCAAACACCTTCAAGGCAACAATTCATGTTATCACACAAGAATTTCCACCTTATTCACAAAGCATAATATAAAACATATGCCATGCCCAAAATATCAAATTCCAAGGAAATCACACCAGTAATTTCCTATGCCAACATAAATAGGAATTGGTCTAGGCCAAATTCCATACCCGTTTCCTTATTTTCATAACCATAGTCAATAACCTAGGTTATTCCATACCCTTACCCCATTCTAAATACATCCTAGGTAAGAAAGTGAACCAAAGTAGGAGAAACCTTACCTCTTGAAGCGTAAATATAAGAGTAGAAGCCTCAAGACACCCTTCTAGCCCACAAAACCTTGGTTTCCCCAAAATCCTCCTTTTGGATCTTTGGTTGAACTGTTCATTCTTGATATGTACGCGTAGCCCTCGTCGCTTAGATGAAGTTTAGTTCTTGGTCCAAGCGATTCCGACCGACGGAACACCTTGGATCATAGAAGAAAGGTAGAAATTTCTAAGTTTTTCCTTCTCTTTTCTCTCCTCTTCCAACGTCTGAACTCAGCTGAGAATAGGATGAGAAATATCTTATTTTTTAGATATTATCCCCTATTTATACTTTTAATTGCGCGGTCCACATCGCCCCGCATGTTTATCACTTTCGGGTCCATTTTTTTTAACTCGAAACGACTTAATTAAATTCTGATTTTAGTTCAAATTAATTTTATTTAAAATTTTACTCAATTATATGCAAATTTTATAATTTTCATTTTTGGGAACGTTTAAAAGTTCATTCGTCACCCAATTATCTCGAAAAATGTGTAAAATCCGTTTATTCCAGAATCCAACGAAATTTGACATGGTAACTCAATTTTGTGATACGAATCCAACAGTGAAGTTTGTTGCTCTATTCGAGCTCTATAGAAATAGGCATTTTAAACCCGCATAATAGTGGCAAATTATCATTTTGTCCTTTTTTCGAAAAAGTTTAAATTTACCTAGGTTTTACATAAGCACAGGCTTAGCCTGCACACCCATCATCCTCTCTCTCCTCCCATGCCTTATCTTCCAAAGTCAAGAAATTGTGTAAGAATAGCATGATTGTATGTAGAAAATGTCTAGGATAGGTGTGGGAGAAGTGTAGGTAGGCCCCTCAAGAAAGTGGAGTTGAGATGCAGTGATTTGGGCATTTTGGGCTATTTTAGAACAGCGTACCGGTACTTTGAACATCAGTAGCCAAACTGTACCAGTACTGCCTGCTTCAGACCAATTTTTGTAAACTCGTCATGACGTTTGATTCAACCATTCGATTGAGCTGAATTTTTGACACAATATAGAAGACATCTAGATCTACAACTTTCATGTTTTGCATGTGTTCATATTCGAAGTGGATCATGGTCAAAAAGGAGGTAAATCGAGGTTCTAGGTCATGTAGTGTCTAAAAAAGGAATTAAAGTTGATAAATCAAAAATTGATCTGATATCTAATCTGCCTTCACAAAAAATAGTAAAAGATATTCGCTCGTTTCTAGATCATGTAGGATTTTATAGAAGGTTATAAAAAATTTTAGTTCAATATCCAGACCTATATGTAATCTTTTATGTCAAGAAACATTATTTGAATGGAATAACACATGTCAATTAGCATTTGATAAATTAAAAAACATGTTTATTTCTGCACCAATTATGCAACCTCCTGACTAGTCTTTACCATTTGAATTAATGTGTTATGTAAGTGATTATGTAGTAGGAGCTGTACTAGGTCAAAGTAACAATAAGAAACCTTACGTTATATATTATGCAAGAAAAACTCTGAATGATGCGCAAATGAACTATTCAACTACAAAAAAAGAACTACTTGCTGTTGTATTTGCTGTAGATAAATTTCGTTCATATCTGGTTGGATCATCAATTGTTGTATTTATAGATCATGCAACTTTAAAATATTTACTTACTAAAAAAGATGCTAAACCACGTCTCCTACGTTGGATATTATTACTAGAAGAATTTGATTTACTCATCAAAGATAAGAAAGGAGTAAAGAATATGGTAGCAGATCACTTGTCAAGATTAAACTATGATATAAAAGAAGAACCAACTCTTATTAGAGAAACTTTTCCAGATGAACAACTATTAGCAGTAACAGAAATACCATGGTATGCGAGTATAGCTAATTATTTAGCCACTGATACTATTCCTTCTTAGTACACCTGGTCTGATAGAAATAAGTTTCTAAGTGAGATATGTATGTAAAACCCGATAAAGTCAAAAGTTTGTAACAAAGGGCAAAACGATAATTTTTTTGCTACAGTACGGGTTGAAAACCTGAGTTTTTCTAGATCTCGGATGTAAAACCTGGGAAAATTTAAACTTGTTATGAAAAAGAGCAAAATGGTAATTTGCCACTATAATGGAGGTTTAAAATCTATATTTTCCTAGAGCTTGGATGACATAACGGATCTCACTGTTGGATTCGTATCACAAAATTGAGTTGTCATGTCAATTTTGGTCGAATTTCGGGATAGTAAGAATTTTGCACGTTTTACGAGATAATTGGGTGACGAATGACTTTTCAAAGGTCCCCAAAAACAAAATTTATAAATTTCCTCATAATTGGATAAAATTTTAAATAAAATTGATTTGAACTTAAACTGGGATATAATGAATCATTTCGGGACGAAAAACAGACTCGAAAGTAGGAAATATGCGGTGCGATGTGGACCGCACAATTGGGACTATAAATATAGACTTAAAATCAGATTTTTTGGAGAAATATCTCATTTGATCATCACCTTGGCTGCCCATAGGGAGAAGAGAGTGAGAGGAGAGAAAAAGTTTGCCTTCAAGGCTTATTTCTCCGATACAAAAAGTTTCGTTGCTCCAATCGACTTGGACCAAGAGCTAAAGTTCATCTCCTCAATGAGGGCTATGTGTACGTACCAAAAAGAGTGGATTTCACCGAAGATCCAAGAGAAGACTTTGGAGAAAATCAAAGCTTTGAGGTTGTTTTGGTGTTATAGAAGTTCTCTACACTTCTATTGAGGTAGGGTTCTACCTACTTGTTTTATTCCTATCCTTTGGGGCTGTTCTAGGATCAGTTTAAGGGCTGAAATTATGGATTGTTATGAACTATTTTGGGGTTGAAATGATGGACCATTTTGGGTTAAAATATGGATTTTTATGTGGTTGTATTTTGGATTGAATTTGGGGTTGTTTTATGGCCTGTTTAGGGGCTATTTTGTGGCTGTCTTTTGGGCTGTTTAATGGCCTATTTAGGGGCTATTTTGTGGCTGTCTTTTTGGCTGTTTAATAGCTGTTTTGTGGCTAAATTTGGGGCAATTTTATGGCCTATATAGGGGCTATTTTGGTGGCTTTATATAGGGGCTATTTTGTGGCTTATATAAGGGCAGTTATGTAGGCTACTACATGTGCGGTTATGTGGTATATTGCACCTTTGTGATTAAGTGTGTTATTGGCATAAAATTTGTGATAACATGCTTAGAATTGTGTTGTGGAATTGTGATATGAAAATTGTCAGTGTATATACATGCTTGTGTTATATTGATATTGCGGAGAATTATGGGAATTATATGCTTATGATATAATTTTGTCATGGGATATGTGAAATGTATTGATATTGTTCATATATCTTTCATAGCATATTGAATATGTTATCATTGTGCAATGGGACATCATATTGCATATTCACGGTAACATCGCATCATGTGGGTGTGTGCATGGTGGTCGTCAACACCACACGTGGTGGATAACGAGTGGACTCGATTAAGCTTGGTCGAAGACTTGTCCGAGTTGCACAGGTTGCAGAGTGATTAGGGTTGGGGTTAGCAAGGAGGGACTAGAAGATCTCTTAGGTGCAAGGCCCGATGATTGGGATACGCACTCCCATGGCTTAGCCTATGAAGTGTATGGGTGTACGCAGAGTCCTTGGTGGAAGTCTATAAATTTCGAGTAGGTTGGGACCCTTGGTGTAAGCCCATGAACATCCACCCCATATAAAGACCTAGATTGGTAAAAGTCATTTGATGTGCAACATAAATGACAATTCCATACACATTAACACTTGCATGTGTTGAGGAGCAAGGAAGGGCTCAGGTTGATTTGCATCAGTGAGTCTCATCTCATTTCATGACATGACATGATAAATTCCAACATTGAATGCATATTTTTACTTGAAATGTTGATGTGAATATGAAATGTTGTATGTGAGCATTGCATGTGCACTTAGATGGGGAGTAGCCTTTGTAGGAATTACTCTACTGGGCATGGCTCACCCTATACGGAAAAATATTTCAGGTGCTGGATACACATCGGTGGATGGCCCTTACTTGGATCCTTAAGGGTGAAGAGCGGCCAAATTGTGGCCTTTAACCTTGGTTTATGTAAAACTATGTTTTGGGTATGTATGTGTAAAAGAATTGTAACTGAGTTTATATGGGCTGTTTTAATATAACTGAGTCGAAAGTCACGAGGAGTCTTGGCTAGTGTGGCTTCTAGGGAGTGGCAGCTGCTCGAGGTTGTGGGACAGTTCGAGGTACGATACATGGGTCAGGCTCAGGGTGTTTTGGGGAGCTTGGTGGCTACACCTACCCTACTAAGCAGGGTGATAGAGTCCCAAGGGATGGATGCGGAGTTATTATCCATCAAGGATCGAATATAGGCGGGTTCCAGTACAGCCTGAACTATGGGACAGTTCGGGCTACGATACATGGGTCAGGCTCAAGGTGTTTTGGGGAGCTTGGTGGCTACACCTTCCCTGCTGAGCAAGGTGATAGAGTCCTAGGGGATGGATGCGGAGTTATTATCCATCAAGGATCGATTACAGGCGGGTTCCGGTGACAAGGGCTGGAACATTCACTTGGATGGTGGTCTTCGGTTTAGGGGAGGATTGTGGTTCCCCAGTCGGCGGAGCTCAGAGAGAAGATTCTCATGGAGTTCCATAATTCCCGATTTGCTGTACATCCAGGTGCCACGAAGATGTACCATGATTTTCGTTGTCAGTATTATTGGAGCGGGATGAAGAAAGATGTTGGGAATTTTGTTAGTTGATGTCTCACATGTCAGTAGGTTAAGGCTGAGCACCAGAGACCAGTGGGATTACTCCAGCCTTTTGACGTAGTTGAGTGGAAGTGGGAGCATGTCATGATGGATTTTGTAACTCACTTGCCACTAACATCGCGGGGACATGACGCAGTGTGGGTGATAGTGGACCGGCTTACCAAGTTGACACATTTTCTGGGTGTGCGGATGACCTTCACACTAGAGAAATTCTGCAAGTTTTATATACGGGAGATTGTCCGGTTACATGGGGTACATGTATCTATAGTATCGGATCGGGATCCCAGGTTCACGGCTCATTTTTGGGAGAGTTTCCAGCGAGCTATGGGGACACAGTTGATGATGAGCACTGCTTTTGAGGATAGAGGTACACTTTTATAGTCTTGTAGTATTGCATGACTGTTTCATATGCATGTGTTTGAATGTTTATGTGTATGTGAATTTCGGGAACAAAATTCTTTTAAGGGGGGAGAATGTAAAACCCGATAAAGTTAAACTTTTGTAAACAAGGGCAAAACAATAATTTTATCGCTATAGTACGGGTTGAAAATCTGAGTTTTTCTAGATCTCAAATGACAAAATGGACCTCACCGTTGGGTTCGTCTCGCGAAATTTAGTTACCACGTCAAATTTCATTAAATTTCAAGATAGTTGGGTTTTTCACGTTTTACGAGGTAATTGAGTCTCAGGTGACCCAAAAATGGGATTTTTGATAAAATTTTAAAAGCTAGAAAATAATTTAAGACAAGTTAAAATAAAAATATTTTGAACTTGAACTCGGTCGAAATTAAATTGTTTTGGAAAAAAAATGGACCCAGAAAAAAGAGGTTGTGTGGCACAATGTGAGCCAAGTAAATGAGGGTATAAAAAGGGGGAGAAATCTGATTTCTTGGCTATTTTCTTCGGCCGGTTAATGTGAGAGGGGAAGAGACCAAAAAAAGTAGGAGCTCTCCACTTTCTCTACGATCTACGACTCCGCGGGCTTCGGATTCACTCGGGCCAAGAGGTCAAGTTGCTCTCCTCGCCGAGGGCTACGGGACCACACCAAAAATAACGGGTTTCACCAAAGGTTGAAAAACGAAATTTTGCGAAAGTGACAATTCAAGATTTTGTTTGGGTTCTTAGAGCTTCCCAACGTCGTTTTACGCTTTAAGATGTAGGGATTCTCCTACTTTGGTTCATTTCCCACTTATAGTGTTATATGAAATGTGTGGGTTAAAGGGAATATGTGTTTCACTCACTTATGCATATGACATGGGTGAAATGAGTATGAAAAACAAGTATGTAAATGGGTTGGAATAGATTTTCCTAACATGTAATTGTGATGTGGTAATTACTTGATTGGTAAGTCCATGGAAAAGTGATTTTATGGGCATGCTTTATGTTTAAATGTTATGCCTTGTGAATGAAGTGAGAAATGTTGTGACGTGATGGTATTTTGCATAGAATGCCTAAGTGGAACTTAAGTTGTTATGGGATGGATTACGTGTAACAAGCTTCTGAATTGTTGATATTGGTGATTATATGCATTTGATATAAATTGCCTTGACACATGTTGAGATGTGTGGATTAAGTTCGCTCATTGACATTCATTACATTGAGCATGATGTTGGTAGTGTAATGGTCCATTACATTGTATATGCACGGAGAACACATCACATTTCATGGGTGTGAGTGCATGGTTTGGGTTAAACACCATCCTCGGTGGATGACAAGTTGGCTCGGTACCGTTGGAACAAGGTTCAACAGTGTTCCACGGTTGCATAGATCGAGTATAGCAAGAAAGGCCAGACACATCCTCGGGTGCAAGGCCTGGCTACTGGTTCATACACTCCGTCGGTGCAAGTCCAAAAAGTGTAGAAAGGCATATGGAGCCGGCGGTGAGATTCCAAAATCCGTTACCCAACAAAGATACAAGATTTTATTTTATAAAAATATCATTTAATGGGTAACATCCACAGTGATTTGGTTTTACAAATGCATCACTTTTATTTTAAACAATCATTGGATGCATTTTTTGTCAATTGACGGATTCATTACACATGCACATTGCATTGTGTAGTAGGAATCGGTGAAGGCTCGGGGTTAAATTGCATGGTGGGTCTCGTCTCATATCATGGCATGAATTGTTGATTCCAACATTGATTTGCATAAATATTGGTTGGGATGATTATTGTTGGAAAATGTTATATATGAACATTGCATATGCACTTAGGTTGGGGAGTAGCCTCTGTAGGAAATATTCTACTGGGCATTGGCTCACCCTATACGGGAAATATTTCAAGTGCAGGGTTCGTACCGGGAGGGGACTCGCATTCGGGGCCTCAAGGGTGAAGAAATGCCGGTTTGTGGCTTTTGGAAACAATTTTTGTAAAACTTTGGCTAAATGCCATTTTGACATGTAAATTATGTAAATGCATGTAATAGAACTTGTATGGATCCTGTATAATGTAGAAAATGTTATTTTACATGTTTGGGATGAATTTGGAAAGATTTTGACTGAATTGGAAATGAAAAACTTATGAAAAAATGAAATTCTAGACAAAACCAACTGGTAGCAGGCAACAACTATCGGTAGCTAACAGGTAGTACCTGTACAACAGGCAACAACTACCGGTAGCTAACAGGTAGTACCTGTCCAGCAGACATCACCTACCAGTAGCTAATAGATAGTACCTATTCGGTAGGAAAAAGCTATCGGTAGCTTACAGGTAGAACTTCTACCGGTAGTTACAACAAACACCTACCGGTAGCTCTTCCAAAAATCTAAAAAATCTAAAATTGTTTTGCCAACCTTTTGAACTTTATTTTCTTTAGTTCCAATGATACAAATGGACATTAAATGAGGTATATTGAGGGTCATTGAACCTCAATAGGATTAAATGAATTAAAGGAAGTACTAAACCTTGTATGGGTTATAATCTCGATTACGGGGATGTGATAGACGTGATGTCGAGCCATGTGACAATTACAGGTATTTTCACGAGTTGACGGATGGTCAACGGGACCCTCAGTTTTAGGGGCATCACAACTTGGTATCAGAGCATATGTATACAAATTACATAGGGCTTGATGGGCATTGGGTTTAGACCATTGCATGCATTGTACATTTCATCTTATGTGCTTATATTTTATTACATGATTATGTGCTATGTGATTATGTGAATGATATGCATGGTAAAATGTATATGGATGGAAACAATATGGTTAGAGAACATAACTTGGGATTTTGGAAAAAGGGATGAACGGTGTAGTTCATGGTGTAAAAGTCTACTAGTGTGGGGTATACACTCTACTAGGGAGACAAGGAGTGAGATCTCAAAGTTTATACTTGATCCCTATCTTGGGATACTATGTGAGGTTCTATTGCTATCTTATATGTGTGTAGATGGCAAATCGAGGAAAGGGACGCCTAGGCGGTGGGCTGAGCAATAACCAACCACCACTAACCTTTGACCAACACGCCGTTATAGAGGTTATGGGTACGATGGCTGCTAACTTAGCACAGACAGGTGCCAATATGAGCCAAGGGGCTCAAGCCATCCAAAGGAGTTTAAGTTCCTTGGGCCACTAGCATTCATGGAAAAATCAGAGGACATCGAGCCCACAGGAATCACAAGGGCACGACCAAGCTCAATGTCGTTTGTCCCAAAGAGGGAAGAAATTCAAGGGGACATTTCAAGGAGGTCAAAAGACATGTTTCTATTGTCGACAACCAGGCCATGCGAGGAAGAATTGTCACCTGAGACAAACCTCACAGAGTTCCAAGACGTCTCAATTCTAGTCGCCAATGGGACTCTCACAAGCACACATTGTTCATTCCTATCCCATTTTTAAACAAGGAGATCTATTCCAACTACAGAGTGCTGTCCAAGCCCCTAGTACTTTACATGTGGATACGCCGAAATTAGGTTAGATGAGCCAGGATGTGGGCCAAGGCCAAGGGCAAACCTCCCAAAGTAGTGGACACTTTAGAGTTCCCAGCCAAGCAGGGCAGAGGCCATGTTACCATTGTCACCAAGTGAGTCACAGAAGGCGGGATTATCCTCATAGGCAGGGATCCCAGGGCATAAGTCGAGCTCCAGGACAAGGCCCACAAGTAGAAACTTCAGGGACCCAGTGGCGTGTCTACGCCATTGCACCTTAGACTGAGCTGGCAGACCAGTCAGTGGCCCACTATACATTTCTTACTTCTCGAATTATGAGCACTTGTTTCATTTGATTCTAGCATGCCATATACCATTATTGTCACGTTTTGTTGATAAAATAGATTTAGAAATCACAACCCTACAGGGATTTTTAGGAGAAAAGTTGACCTTAGGAGCTAAGGTTAGGGTTGTATTGATCAGATATATCGGGGATGTGAGTTAGAGATCTTCGGGAATTCTACTCACCGTGGACCTTAGGGTCATAGAAATATCGGGGTTCGATGAAATTCTAGGAATGGATTTGGTTTGCAGCACATCGAGCCGTCATTGATTGTGATCGGAAGAGGGTCACTGCTTACACGCTAGACAGTGTTTGTTTCAAGTTACAAGGGAAAGAGCATGAAGCTTTACCTCAAGCCGTGTATGACTCTAGATGGCACGGGCAATTGATGGATTGGCTTGCGAGCCTTACCTTGGAGGACGAGGCTAGACAGGAGTTGGGTCTACCTCGGGTCATATGTGAGTGAGGGGACATTTTTCTAAATGAACTACCGGGATTACCTCCACATAGGGATATGGACTTCTCCATTGAGTTGTATCCCGGTACATCTCCTATTTATATGACTAAATAGAATAGCACCAGCTGAATTACAAGAACTCAAGATCCAATTGCAAGAATTGTTGGACAGGGGCCTTAATAGACCGAGCACTTCGCCTTGGGGCGCTTCGGTGTTGTTTGCCAAAAGGAAGGACAAGATCCTTCGATTGTGTATAGATTATCGGCAGTTGAACTAGGTCACCATCAAGAATAGGTACCCTTTGCCGAGGATTGACGATCTGTTTAATCAGCTGAGGAGAGCGTAGGTCTACTCCAAGATAGATTTCTGTACGGGCTACCATCAGTTGAGGATCAAGGACGAAGATATCCCTAAGACGGCATTCAGAACGTGGTATGGGCATTTTGAGTTCACTGTGATGCCATTTGGATTAACGAATGCCCTGGCGGCACTCATGGATCTCATGCATAGGGTGTTTCAACCCTACCTTGATCAGTTCGTCGTGGTCTTTGTTGACGACATCTTGATCTACTCCAAGTCTGAGAAGGAGCATGAGGGTCACTTGAGGGTTATTCTCCAGACGTTGAGAGATCATCAGTTGTACGCCCAAGTTCAACAAATGTGAATTTTGGCTTACTGAAGTGAAATTTTTTGGACATGTAGTGTCGGCTTCGGGTGTATCCATGGACCCAAAAAAGGTGGAAGCAATTATGAATTGGGGAAGATCGAAGTCAGTCTTCAAGATATGTAGTTTCTTGGGATTGGCGGGGTACTATAGGAGGTTCATTAAGGATTTCTCTTGATTAGCTGCTCCTATGACCAAGTTGACCCAGAAAGAGGTCAAGTTTGAGTGGAGTGACGCGTGTGAGAAGGCATTCTAGGAGTTAAAGTGGAGACTTACTTCTACTCCTATTTTGATAGTCCCGAAAAGGGGACAGAAGTACACAGTGTACTATGATGCCTCGAAGGACAGACTAGGATGTGTTTTGATGCAGTCCGGGAGGGTGGTAGGTTATGGTTCTCGATAGTTAAAGAATCACAAGCAGCATTACCCTACACATGACATGGAGTTGGCGCCCATTGTCTTTGCCTTGAAGGCTTGGCGCCACTACATATATGGTGAGCAATTTGAGGTGTTTTCGGGCCACAAAGGTCTAAAAGTCCATCTTCACACAATGGGATCTCAACATGAGACAACGCAAGTGGATGGAGTTTCTTGAGGACTACGACTTCACTTTGCATTACCATCTCGGTAAGGCAAATGTGGTGGCTGATGCACTCAGTCGAAAGTCATGAGGAATCTTGGCCAGTGTGGCTTCTAGGGAGTGGCAGATGCTCGAGACTGTGGGGCAGTTCGGGCTACGATACATGGGTCAGGCTCAAGGTGTTTTGAGGAGCTTGGTGGCTACACCTTCCCTACTGAGCAGGGTGATAGAGTCCCAGGGGATGGATGCAGAGTTATTATCCATCAAGGACCGAGTATAGGCGGGTTTCGGTGACGAGAGCTGGACCATTCACTAAGATGGTGGTCTTCGATTTAGGGGGAGGATTGTGGTTCCCCAGTCGACAAAGCTCAGGGAGGAGATTCTCAGGGAGTTCCATTATTCTCGATTTGTTGTACATCCAAGTGGCACGAATATGTACCATGATCTTCGTCGTCAGTATTATTTGAGCAGGATGAATAAAGATGTTGAGAATTTTGCTAGCCGTTATCTCACGTGTCAGCAGGTTAAGGCTGAGCACCAGAGACCAGCGGAATTACTCTAGCCTTTGGACGTAGCTGAGTGGAAGTGGGAGCATGTCACGATGAATTTTGTGACTCACTTGCCACTAATATCGCGGGGACATGACGCAATGTGGGTGATAGTGGACCAACTTACCAAGTCAGCACATTTTCTAGTTGTGCGGATGACCTTCACACTGGAAGAATTCTACAGGTTGTGTATATGGGAGATTGTCCGGTTACATGGGGTGCCCATATCTATGGTATCGGATCGGTATCCCAGGTTCACGGCTCATTTTTGGGAGAGTTTTCAGTGAGCTATGGGAACACAGTTGATGATGAGCACTGCTTTTCATTCCAAGACAGATGGTCAGTCTGAGAGGACTATTCAGGCATTAGAGGACATGCTACAGGCATGTGTCCTAGATCTCAAGGGTAGCTGGGAAGATCACTTACCCTTGATAAAGTTCGTCTATAACAATAGTTACGTGCGCAAGCATACAAATGGCACCCTATAAGGCATTATATAGGAGGCATTGTCGATCTCTGGTTTGTTGGACAGAGGTGGGAGAAATCCCCTCTACCCGTCCAGATTTGATTAGAGACACCTCGGAGAAGGTGGATTTGATACAGAAGCGTCTTCTTACATCTCAGAGCCAGCAGAAGAGCTATGCCGATAGACGGAGACGACCTCTAGGGTTTGAGGGGGGAGATCATGTCTTCTTAAAGGTGATACCTAAAAGAGGAGTGGTTAGGTTTGGTAAACGGGAAAAGTTGTCGTTGAGGTATATCGGGCCCTTCGAGGTACTTGAGAGGGTGGATACAATGGCTTACTGGTTGGCGTTACTGACAAATCTATCAGGTGTTCATGCAGTATTTTATGCCTTTATGCTCCGAAAATACACCCCAGATCTAACTCATGTGGTTGATTGGGGAGAACTTGTAGTTGATGCTGATGGGACCTTTGAGGGGGGACCAGTGCGTATCATGGATAGCCGGGAGCAGGTATTGCGAGGCAAGACCGTGCGGCTAGTAAAGGTGTTGTGGCAGCACCGAAGAGCGGAGGAGGTGACATGGGAACGCGAGGACACTATCTGTACCATTTATCCCTTCTTATTTGAGGATAGAGGTACACTTTTATAGTCTTGTAGTATTGCATGACTGTTGCATATGCATGTGTTTGAATGTATATGTGTATGTGAATTTCGGGGATGAAATTCTTTTAAGGGGGGAGAATGTAAAACCCAGTAAAGTTAAACTTTTGTAAACAAGGGCAAAATGGTAATTTTATCGCTACAGTACGGGTTGAAAACCTGAATTTTTCTAGATCTCAGATGACGAAACGGACCTCACCGTTGGATTCGTCTCGCAAAATTTAGTTACCACGTCAAATTTAATCAAATTTTGAGATAGTTAGATTTTTTACGTTTTACGAGGCGGTCGAGTCTCAGGTGACCCAAAAACAGAATTTTTGATTAAATTTTAAAATTTAAAATAATTTAAGACAAGTTAAAATAAAAATATTTTGAACTTAAAGCGGGTCGAAATTAAATCGTTTCAGGATAAAAACGGACCCGGAAAAAAAAAAGGCTGTGTGGCACAATGTGAGCCAAGTAAATGAGGGTATAAAAAGTGGGGGGGAAATCTGATTTCTTTGCCATTTTCTTCAGCCAGTTAACGTGAGAGGGGAAAAGAGGGAAAAAAGGAGGAGTTTTCCACTTCTCTCTACGATCTACGACTCCACGGGCTTCAGATTTACTCGGGCCAACATGAAAACTTGCTCTCCTCGCCGAGGGCTATGCGACCACACCAAAAACGACAGGTTTCACCGAAGGTTGAAAAATGAGATTTTGGGAAAGTGAGAATTCAAGATTTTTTTTTGGGTTCTTGGAGTTTCCCAATGTTGTTTTACGCTTCAAGATGTAGGGACTCTCCTACTTTGGTTCATTTTTCACTTATAGTGTTATATGAAATGTGTAGGTTAAAGGGAATATGTGTTTCACTCACTTATGCATATGACATGAGTGAAATGGGTATGAAAAACGAGTATGTAAATTGGTTGGAATAGATTTTCCTAACTTGAAATTGTGATGTGGTAATTACTTGATTGGTAATTCCATGGAAAAGGGATTTTATGGGCATGCTTTATGTTTAAATGTTATGCCTTGTGAATGATGTGAGAAATGTTGTGACTTGATGGTATTTTGCATAGAATGCCTAAGTGGAACTTAAGTTGTAATGGCATGGATTATGTGTAACAAGCTTGTGAATTGTTGATTATATGCATTTGATATAAATTGCCTTGACACATGTTAAGATGTGTGGATTAAGTTGGCTCATTGGCATTCATTATATTGAGCATGATGTTGGTAGTGTAATGATCCATTACATTGTATATGCACGGAGAACACATCGCATTTCATGGTGTGAATGCATGGTTTGGGTCAAACACCATCCTCGGTGGATGACAAGTGGGCTCGGTACCGTTGGACCAAGGTTCAACAGAGTTCCGTAGTTGCATAGAAAAGAGAACTTGTGTCGAGTATAGCAAGAAAGGCCTGACACGTCCTTGAGTGCAAGGCCCGGCTACTGGTTTATACTCTCTGTCAGTGCAAGTCGAAAAAGTGTGGAAAGGCGTATGGAGCCGGCAGTGAGATTCTAAAATCCGTTACCTAACAAAGACATAAGATTTTGTTTTACAAAAATATCCATTTAATAGGTAACATCCACAATGATTTGGTTTTACAAATGCACCACTTTTATTTTAAACAATCATTGGATGTATTTTTCGTCAATTAACGGATTCATTACACATGCGCATTGCATTGTGTAGTAGGAGTCAGTGAAGGCTCGGGGTTAAATTGCATGAGTGGGTCTCATCTCATATCATGGCATGAATTGTTGATTCCAACATTGATTTGCATAAATATTGGTTGGAATGATTGTTGTTGGAAAATGTTGGATATGAACATTGCATATGCACTTAGGTTAGGGAGTAGCCTCTGTAGGAAATATTCTACTGAGCGTTGGCTCACCCTATATGGGAAACATTTTAGATGCGGGGTTCGTACCAGGAGAGGACTCGTATTTGGGGCCTCAAGGGTGAAGAAAAGCCGGTTTGTGGCTTTGGGAAACAATTTTTGTAAAACTTTGGCTAAATGTCATTTTGACATGTAAATTATGTAAATGCATGTAACAGAACTTGTAGGGATGACGTATAATGTAGAAAATGTTATTTTACTTGTTTGGGATGGATTTGGAAAGGTTTTGATTGAATTGGAAATGAAAAACTTAGGAGAAAATGAAATTCTGGACAAAACCTACCGGTAGCAGGCAACAACTTCCGGTAGCTAACAAGTAGTACCTGTACAACAGGCAACAACTACCGGTAGCTAACGGGTAGTACTTGTACAGCAGGCAACAACTACTGGTAGCTAACAGGTAGTACCTGTCCAGCAGACAACACCTACCGATAGCTAACAGGTAATACCAGTTCAGTAGGAAAAAACTACTTGTAGGTTACAGGTAGAACTTCTACCGGTAGTTATAACAAACACCTACCGGTAGCTCTTCCAAAAATCTGAAAAATCTAAAATTGTTTTGCCAACCTTTTGAAATTTGTTTTCTTTAGTTCCAATGATACTAATGGACATTAAATGAGGTATATTGAGGGTCATTGAACCTCAATAGGATTAAATGAATTAAAGGAAGTACTGAACCTTGTATGGGTTATAATCCCGGTTACAGGGATGTGATAGACGTGATGTCGAGCTATGTGACAATCATGGGTATTTTCGAGGGTTGACGGATGGTCAACGGGACCCCCGGTTTTAGGGGCGTCACAATGTAACTTTTTCTGGGCAAATCCTTACTTGTTTAAATATTGTAAACATCAAATAATAAGGCGATGTACAATTAATCATGGAATAAGTTAGGTAATTCAGTTTTATCACTCTGAAGTTTGTGGAGGTTATTTTACTTCAAAGAAAACCGCAACTAAAATTTTTTAGTGTGGATTTTATTGGCCAAACCTTTTCAAAGATGTTCATATCTTTTGTTTGAATTGTGACAGATATCAAAGAATGGGAAATATTTCAAAAAGAAATATGATGCCTTTAAACCCTATTTTGATTATTCAAATTTTTGATTTTTGGGGCATCAATTTTATGGGTCCATTCCCCCCATCTTTTGCATATTTGTACATGTTGGTTGCAGTCGATTATGTCTCTAAATGGTTAAAAGCAATTCCATGTAAAAATAATGACCATAGAATAGTGATCAAATTTTTAAAAGAAAATATTTTGTCTCGATTCAGAATTCTTCGGACCATTATAAGTGATGGTGGATTACATTTTTGTAACAATATTTTTTAAAATCTTATAAAAAATACTCAATTTCACATAAAATATCAACTTCATACCATCCACAGACAAGTGGACATGCTGAATTAGCTAATAGGGAGATAAAATATATCTTAGAAAAAAACAGTGAATCCAGATCGTAAGGATTGGTCTTTAAGATTAATTGATGCGCTTTGGGCTTACTGTACGACATATAAAACTATTTTAGCGATATCTCCTTATCGGTTAATATATGAAAAAACATACCATTTGCTTATAGATTGGAACATAGAGCATATTGGACAATAAAAATGAGGAATTTTGATATGGACAAAGCTAGAATTTTTCGCAAACTTCAAATTAATGAATTAGAGGAATTAAGAAATGAAGCTTCTGACAATGCAACACTTGCAAAATCAAGAACAAAAATTTTTCAGGATAAAAATATCATGCGAAAATCTTTTAAACTATCTCAAAAAGTTATGTTATATAATGCAAAACTTCGTTTATTTCCCGAAAAATTAAGATCAAGATGGACCAGTCCTTATATTGTCAAGCACGTTTTTGACTATGGAGCAATTGAAATTGAAAATCCAATAACTGGAAATATTTTTAAAGTCAATGATCAAAGACTTAAACCATATTATGATGAATTTACTCAAGATATAACTTTTGTACAAATTTTTGATCCTGTTTATATGCTCTGAAAAGTAAATTGTTGCTTAAATCTTAATGATTTTACTAATTAGTTGTAATTTATTTGACAAAGTAAATCTCCCGAGTAACAACCAGATATCCCAATTAGTGAAACGACAACAGATTGTCGAGTTTTACTATCAATGTTGATTGTCACTGTTTTTACATTGCAGATAATGTTTAGATTAAGTTTGGGAGATATGGGTATGAATTTATTGTTGGTATTTAGAATATTAATTTTGTTTTAAATTTGTTTATCTTTGTGACTGATAAACGTTAAAGAACCAGATAGTGAGTCAGTTTTCAATTTGCTTCTGGAAAAAAAAAATTACAATGGACGAGAAACTATTCTGGTTAAGTTTAATTCTACTACATCATCTTCCAAAAGATATTCTAGTTAAGTTTAATTCTACTACGTCATCTTCCAAAAGATATACATGCATTGATCATGCAAAAAGCTAGAAAAGTTAGAAATTTATAAATTTTTGAAAGTCAACCAAGACCCATGTGTGGAAAAAGTACATATGCCAAAAACCGACGAGCGTGTCATCTCGGTGGTTGTGTAAGTTGTGATCGTTTAAAACACTTAAGACAATATAATTAGTGTGCGGAACCAATTTCAGGTCGAGCGTTAGATCGTCTCCGGTGGATTAGGTATGGGCAGAGTAAGGAATATCCTAAGACGCCATCCAATTCTACCACAATGTTAACAAGATACGTAAGAAATGAAGTTAACCGTGTTACTGGTGTTATTAATACAGACAATTATGACTCTGAATCATTATGATCAAATAATGTATATTTTAGAATAATTGTACATATTTGTAAATAATTGTAAATAAATAAATATAAATAACTATATAGATTAATTAGGAAAATTAGTAAATAATAAATAACAAATAAAAAATTATTAAAACCAATTTTTTGAAAAAAAAAAAAAAAAGAGTGGCTAGCAAAAGTTTTTGTAGAATGTATAAAATGGTATTTTTGTAAACTGCAGGAATTTAAGCAGAATTGCAGAAAATCAAAGAAGCAGCCTGCAGTGGACAAAGTAAGAACCAACAACATAGCACCGTCCAGATGGTGATGCCTGGCACCCAAATGGCAGTGCTATATATATACACATCCTCATGTAAAAACTGATCAGTTTCATTCCCTCGCAAGCCAAAATTTGAAAAAGTCGAAAATCTCCAAGAAAGTTCTCTCAAATCTGCAACATTCCACCATTTTTTGTCAAATTTGCTCTAATTATTCTCTTACCCATAACATTTTGAATATATCTACTGATTGAAATTAGTTGAAACAAAATATTTGAAGAAAAAATAAAGAAAAACTTGGATTCGAGAGACGGCAAACAAGAGGATCTTCAAGTCCTGCACAAAGGGATCAACCTCAACCACCTCAAGCACCTCCACAATACCTAGAGCAGGGAATATGTTCAATGAGGTGATGTTTGAATATTTCGAACAACAGGCTTGATATGAAGCTAATTTTTTGATTAAAACTATTATTTCTAAAAGGTCAGTTATTTACAAGGATTTTGAGAACATAGGAGTAAGACAAATTCTCGCTAACAAAGGATGGTTGCATTATGTTAAATTTATTGCTCCTACTTATAACTGCTTAGTTCGTGAATTTTATAGTAATGCTGAGATAATTGGAGAAAGACAATTGTGTGTGTTCATACGGGGAATTGTTTTCCAAGTTACACCGACTACTATAGCCAATCTTTTTTCAACCCATGCAAAGACCAGAGACCCGCAATATCCTTATACTAAACTACCTAATTTGAGTAACATTGTAAAACTGGGTAAATTTGAACTTTTTATGAAAAATGGTAAAACGATAATTTGTCACTATAGTGCGGATTGAAAACCCATATTTTTCTAGATCTCAGATGACGAATGGACCTCACCATTGAATTCGTCTCGTGAAACTTGTTTACCTAGACAATTTTTGTCGAATTTTGAGATAGTTTAATTTTTCACGTTTTACAAGATGACCAAGTGTCGAGTGATCTCAAAAATAAAATTTTAAAATTTCCTTATAGTTGAAGGAAAGTTCAAATAAAAATAATTTGAACTTAAACCGGGATGAAATTAAGTCATTTCGGGACAAAAATGGACCCAAAAATAGGGAACGTGCGGTGCGACGTGGATCGCGCAATTAAAGGGTATAAATAGGGAGAAATATCTGATTTTCTCCCTATTTTCATCAGATTTCTCACGTTAGAAAAGAAAGAGAGAGAATAGAGAAAAGAAAAAGAAATCTCCACCTTCTTTCTTCGATCTACGGAGTTCCGACGGTCGAAATCCCTCAGACCAAAAGTTAAAGTCGATCACCGCAACGAGAGCTACGCAACTATACCAAGAATGAAGGATTTTATCGAAGATCCAAAGGAGAGATTTGGGAAAATCAAGAGTTTTGGGGCTTGGGAGGTCTTCTTGAGGTTTTACTCTTTATTTTACGCTTCAAGAGGTAGGGTTCCCTCCTACTTTTGTTTATTTCTAACCTAAGATGTCCATATGAAACGGGTAGGTGTATAGCTATTTATGTCACTCACCTATGGTTATGGAACTGAGGAAATGGGGATGAAAATTACTTAAGCCAATTTCTAGTTTGAATTTGGTGTAGAGGAATTACTTGGAAATTGTTGTTATGTGGGCAATTTTATGTGATTACATGATTTGGTGCCTTGAAGGTGTTTAGCTAAATGCCTTTGTAAGAATTAATTTCGTTATGGCATGCAATGTGTTTATATCGTGCCTTGTGAATAAAGTATATTATTGACATAGATTGTGTAGTAACATGCTTATGAATAGTGGTTGAGCATAAAAGAAATGACATATGTTGTTAATACATTAGCATCATGATAATTTGTGGTAATTATATGCATTGGATATAACTTGCCATGGGATATGTTGGTATGCAATTTAAATTGCTCATTTGTCATTCATTGCATTTTGGGCATGAAGTTGACATCACATTCATGGGCATTATGCATGAGTGTGGGTGTGTGAGTACATGATTTAATCAAACACTACTCTTGGTGCTTGATGGGTGGACTCGGGAAGGTTGGATCGAAGATCCGGCTAAGTTGCATGTTGCATAAAAACTTGTGTCCGGTATAGCAAAAAGGGCTAGACACGTTCTCGGGTGCAAGACCCGGCTACTTGTTTCATACACTACCCTGAGGTGCAATTCCGAAAAAGTGTAATGGTGTGCGGAACTGGCAGTGAGACTCCAAGAATCCAAATACTGAAATAAAGAAACATGAACTTGTTTCTAAAATAGTCATTCGGTGTGAAACATCAATGATTGGGTCTTGGAATGCCCTAGATTTTTCATACATATAGCATTGCATGGTGTGAAGTGAGTCGGGAAGGCTCGAGGTATATTGCATGAGTGAGTCTCATCTCATTTCAGGGCATGGCATGGTAGAATTCCAACATGGAATTGCATATACTAAATTGGATTGGAAAATGCTTGTTAATTATACATGCAAACATTGCTTATGCATCTAGGTTGGGGGAGTAGCCTCAGTAGGGGATACTCTATTGAGCGTGGCTCACCCTATATGGGAAAAAATTTCAGGTGCGGGATATACATCGGCTGTTGACGCTCTTTTGGGGCATTAGGGATGAAGGGAGGCTTACTTGTGGCCTTTACTCCATATTTTGTAAAACATTGTGAAAATGTATGTTTTAGGTATGTAATTGTATGTAAATGATTGCTAAAGAACTTGTATCAACTATGTTTGAGGTGAAAATATAGTGTTATATGAGTTTGAGTAGGTTTTGGATGGAAATAATATGTTTTGGAATGAATTGGAAATGAAAAACAGGTGAAACAGGAAAAACTGGACAAAGCCTACCAATACAGTCTACTGGTACAACCTTGTCCAATAGGCAAACCCTATCGGTAGGAATTTTCTAGTAAGCTCACCCTACTGGTATGCCCTACTAGTAGGCCTTCCAAAAATCTGATATTTTAATAACGCTTTGCCATACTTTTGGTCTAATATTTGGGATGAACTTGTTGTCCACTTTTCATGCGGTAATGGATTGTTTTCGCAAGCAGATTTCATTTTCATTACTGAGGGGGGTAGTATTCAGCTTTACTAAAGATTGAAATTCTTCCCACCCATTTCCCACTATGGGCAATAGATTTTTGAAAGCTAAGGCTGGGAGCAATTTGAGTTTCTTAACCAGCTTAATGGGAGATGATCGAGATAAATTCCAATCCGACATGGTATTGATTGTGTCGAATTTTTTGGATGTCTTCCCAGATGAACTACCCAGGTTACCCCCACAGAGAGAAATTGAGTTTACGATCGATCTATATCCAGGAACTGAACCCATATTCATTGCTCCCTATTGGATTGTACCTTTGTAGTTAAAGGAGCTAAGGAAGCAATTTGACCATCTCTTGACTATTGGGTTTATCCGTTTAAGTACTTTACCTTGGGGAGCTCCGGTCCTCTTTGTGAAGAAGCATGATGAAACTCTTCAGTTATGGACAGACTACCGAAGGTTGAATCGAGTGACGGTGAAGAATAAATATCCATTGCCACAAATTGATGATTTATTCGATCAACTGAGGGGTTCTAAGTATTACTCCAAGATTGATCTTCGCACAGGGTACCATCAACTATAGATCAAAGAGGAGGATATTCCTAAGACAGCTTTTCTTACCCGGTATGGTCATTTCGAATATACGGTAATGCCGTTCGGACTAATTAATGCTCCTGCAGCCTTCATGGATTTGATGCACAAGGTATTCCAGCCGTATCTAGATCAGTTTTGTCATTTTGTTTAATGATGACAAATTAATCTATTCACGGACACAAGGGGAACATGAACACCATCTTTTGGTAGTGCTTTAGACCTTGAGAGAGCATAATTTATATGCTAAGATGATTAAATATGAGTTCTGGATGAAGGAAGTTAAATTCCTTGGCCATGTTGTGTTAGAACAGGGTGTAGCTGTTGACCCTGCAAAGATTGAAGTCGTGATGAAATGGGAACCACCGAGGAATGTGACCGAAGTACGTAGTTTCCTGGGATTAGCAAGCTACTACTAGAGGTTTGTGGAAGGGTTCTCAAAGCTTGCAATGCCGATGAATCGCCTTATGAAGAAGGGGGAAAGATTCTTGTGGACTCAAGAGTGTGAACTAGCCTTTCACACCTCGAAGGAAAGGTTGAGAACAACTCCTGTCCTCATTATTCCAAGCAGTGGGGAAGGATATAATGTGTATACCAATGCTTCATTACAAGGCTTGGGATGTATGCTAATGCAAGGAGGTAAGGTAGTTGCTTATGGCTCGAGGCAACTCAAGATTCATGAGCAGAATTATCCCACTCACGACTTGGAGCTTGCTGCTATAATTTTTCCTCTTAAGTTGTGGAGGTGTTACCTTTATGGAGAAAAGTTTCAAGTGTTTTAAGATCATAAGAGCCTCAAGTATATCTTCACACAAAAAGACTTGAATCTACGGCAAAGAAGATGGATTGAATATCTAGAAGACTAAGATTTCACACTCAACTACCATTCGGGGAAGGCTAATGTAGTAGCAGATGCACTTAGCAGAAAGTCTCGGGATGAAATCAATGTTCTTAGTGTTCATAGTTGGAAGATGATGGATGCTTTGGAGGAGTTTGATCTATTAGTGGATAGATAGGAGGATCGACCATGCTTATTTAATCTTGTAACTGAACCAATTCTCCGACATATGATTATGGAGTTGCAATGATTAGATACCGAGTTGGAAGCTATCCGGGGTAGATTGGAGAGGAATGAGATGATTGAGAACTGATCAATACATAATGATGAGTTACAGTTTCGTGGAAGACTAAGTGTACCAATTAATGACCAAGTAAGGGAAGAAGTGTTGGGTGGGTGCCATCAGTCAAAATTTTCCATACATCTAGGTAGTACCAAGATTTATAGAGACATGAAGCGTCAATATTAGTGGAAAGGGATGAAACAAGGTGTGGCTAAGTACGTTGCAAAGTGCGCGATGTGTCAGCAAGTGAAGGTGGAGCATCAAAAACTCGGAGGATTACTACAGTCCTTGCCTATCCTAGAATGGAAGTGGGATCACATCACCATGGATTTCATGTCTAGTTTTCCACAGACGTAATGAGGCATAATGTCGGATGGGTCATTATTGATAGACTTACCAAGTCTGCTCAATTCTTGAGTATGAAGACCACTAACTCCTTAGAGACCTTGAGTAATCTTTATATCCGTAAGATTGTTAGATTACATGGAGTTCCACTCTTTATCGTGTCAGATAGTGATTCTCGGGTTGTGGCACAATTCTGGCAAAGTTTATAACGAGCTATGGGGACAGAGGTACACTTTAGCATCTCCTTTCATCCTTAAACAGATGGTCAATCCGAGAGGGTGATACAGATTTTGGAGGATATGTTACGTGCTTGTGTGTTGGACTTCAAGGGATGTTGGAGTGTTCATTTGCCATTGGTGGAATTTACATATAACAACAGTTTTCAACCCAGCATTGGCATGGCACCTTATGAGGCATTGTATGGAAGACCATATAGGTCCCCGACTTGTTGGATGGAAGCTAAAGAGAGTAGCTTGTTGGGGCCAAAAATTGTTTGGAAGACTACGGAGAAAATGTAACTCATCCGGGAGAGACTACGCATGACACAAAGTAGACATAAAAGCTATGCAGATAGAAGACGAAGACCATTGGAATTTCAAGAGGGGGACCATGTGTTCCTCAAGGTGTCACCAAAAAAGGGAGTGTTTAGATTTGGCAAGAAGGGAAAATTAGCTCCAACGTACATCAAACCATTTGAAGTGATCAAAGCAGTGGGCAAAATAGCGTATCAACTTCGGTTACCAGCTCTGTTGTCAGGGGTACATGACGTATTTCATGTGTCAATGTTGAGAAAGTGGTAATCGGATATAATGCATGTCGTGGATGTGGAGGATAGCAACATATGAAGAACAACCGGTGGAGATTCTCGATACCAAGGAGAAGGTGCTCTGCAATAACTTCATCTGACTGGTGAAAGTCTTGTGGCAACATCATGGGGTGGAGGAAGCTACATGGGAACCAGAGCTAGAGATGCGAGAGAAGTACCCTCATTTGTTCTCTACTTAAGATAAGTTTCGAGGATGAAACTTTCTTTAAGGGGGGTGGGTTGTAAACCCCCATATTCATATCTTTATATAGCAACGTAAATATTTTTAAAATGCTAATATATGCAATGATGTATGCATGAACTATGTGTATAGTAAGAGTAGAAATAAAATGATAGTTGAGGTAACTAGGTATGAATTGGAAGTTAGGAAGTATTACGGAATTCAAACACAGTTTAGATAAAATTTGGGTAGAAAGGATTTTGGACACTGCCTAAAATTTTGGACCATAACCTTTTACCTCGATGTCCGTTTGAGCTGAAATTTACAATAGATAGTAGACTTCCGAGGCTACAAAAGTGTATTTTACCAAAATTTTTCAAATCAACCACTAAATTGGTCAAAACTTCATTGGAAGTTTCAGCAGAAACTGGGAGGACGTTCGAACGTGAATGGACGTTCAAACGACAGTTCGACACAGTACTTTTGTATCTGATAGAACTCTGATGGAAAAGTAAAAGTACTGAGAGCAACTAACGTTCGAATGTCAAAGTGACATTCGAATATAAAGAAGGAAATTGCACTACTGACGTTCGAACGTGAGTTACGAATTCTGACTTCCAGATTCACGCACAGTGGACCATTTCACCCTCTATAAATACTGAAGGAAACATTCATTAGTCCCATTTCAACATTTGTAACCCTAGAGAGGCTCAGAGAGGAAGAAATAAGAGGAAAAACACAAGATCAAGAGGGATTTGCGCATTGAAGAGCATCAAAGCTTATAGTTTTTCAAGAACACCAAGGAAGAAGAAACGTAGGAGTTTCTTCCCACTCCTGTCCATTGAGGCTAGGGTTTATATCTATGTGTGTTTTGCTTCTAAATCTTAGATATAAGGTATGAAATCATTATTTTTTGATGCTCTTGCAAACCTTCTCATGTTTTGAGTGAAATTATGGTTTGAAAGCCATAAAAACCCTTGTTTTGACATCAAATCCTAGTTTTTCATGACAAATGAATTTTTCTCTTGATTTTTCCTTTTTTCTTGATTTAAAAACTCTAGTGCCTGGTATTAAACAATAAAATGGTACTTTTTATGATCTCTTGCTTATTTTCTTAATTTGTTCTATTGGAATAATACATGTGAAATTTAGAAATTTTGGATTTTACATGGGATTGGAGAAATTGGTTGGGTATTGTATCTCTTGTGGATGTTTGGATGACCATGGGTGGCCGTTGACCAGGGGTAGTGGGTAGATGTGTTTCTTACTCCGTGTGGGTTTGAATTTTTTCTACCATTCGTAGTGGGGTTGGTGACTTGTGAGGACCAAACCACTATTCGTTCACGTGGTACCAAGGCTGAGGGTTAGTATACTATTCCTGAGTTGGATTCGTCATTGTCAATGCGTTGGTATACGCCCTTCCCAAACTTAGATATCTTTGAGAGGATTGAGTGTGTGTGTGTGGGTCAGGATATTCTTGATGTGTTTATTCATGCGATGTCATACATCATACCTGAGATACAAGTACAGATACAAATACAAGTTGTGGTTTGATATACATTGTCGGATATTGTTTATTATGTAAATGGTTGGTTATGATTTATTGTGGAAAGGAGTTTATGGTGGAATTGGTTTGTTGTAGAATTGGTTATTGTGGAAATGGTAACTTGTTGAAAATTGTTAGTTTTAGGAATTCGTTTTACTTTTTCATTTAATTATTTCTATTGTATAAACTTAAGATCTATTGAAATGTCCATGTTTTCCTTCAAAAGCTATGTATGATATTTGTAAAATAAGACTGACCGTTTTATATGCTTTTGAAACCTTGTTCGAGTTTGAGAGGATTTTTCTACAGAGCTTAGTGCTCATCCGCTACAAACAATATCTTTTTCAGATTATGGTCTAGAGGAGGAGCTTGGAATTGATGACAACTTCAGGGATGATGGTGCTAATGTTTCGAGGGGTGGGAGATTGCAAAACCCTAAAATGCCAAATTCTTGAATGCATTTTTCCCCTCCTAGGAATGAGTGAAACAATATCCCAATTGATACTTTGACAAGGTCAATGAGGGATTATCTTTAACCAACCCAAAGCACCATCCCCTCTTGCATACTTCTACCAGTCCAAGCCCGGGCCTTCATTGTTAACCTGATTGCTCACTTTCGATATGAACAGTGGTATTACTCCCAAGTATAAGTGGTCAAATTGAAATATACTACTTAGTTTAAGTCCAAGGTCGAACCCATAGGGAACTGAATATTGGAAATCAAAATGAAAATAGTGAAGCTGTTACGGTTACAAATTGAAATAAAAGAGCTTGAGGTGTGAGCTTCGAACAACTAAAATAAACTTAAATAAAACTTCAGTAATTAAAAGATACTGGAAATGCAATAATTAAAAGATACCCCTCCAGATCAGGGATTCCATATGCATTATATTAGCTAAGTATTGAGAATGCCACCTTACAGCAATTAACTGTCATTTCACTCTAAAGTCTACCAGTAGGTATGATGTATAAATCCTATCCAGCCACTGATTAGGTTAACTGGCAAGTGTATCTCTATGCACAATCAAATAACCCAAATAGACTAGAAGGCAAGCCACTCAGGAGGAATACTCAAATTACTTAACTGACATATCTGTACCCTGCAATAGTTAAATGACTATAGTAAACCAAAAGGTAAGACATTCAGAAGCAATACTATAGTTATTTAACCAGCAGTTTGATGATTCACTGATGCCGAGATTCCAATTTATGCATTGAATCAAAAACATTGACTATGTCAAGACTTAACCCGTCTATAACCAATCAATCGACTCTTACGTGATGCCCAATCACGTATATCACTATATCATGCATGAAGTACATAACTAGTAGATAGTATAGTATATAGCATTAGGTACCACTCTGTGTTCATAACCATGAACACATTATAAATGTAACAATCCATCAGTATGGGAGGTATACATAACAATAAAGCATAGTTATAACATCAGGATTCCAATAACTTAAACAATTTCTTACATATGTTCACCCTTCACTAAAGGGGTAAAAGTGGACTACTCAGACCCCAATGCTACAAACAAGCAAGAGATGCAAGACAGTTCCATTACACACTAGATAAAACATAGACACTCCTTGTAAAACCCAAGTAAATTTGAACTTTTTATTAAAAAAAAAAAGGGTAAAATGGTAATTTTTTACTATAGTATGGGTTAAAAATCTGAAATTTTCTAGATCTCAGATGATGAAACAGACCTCACCATTGGATTCGTCTTGCGAAATCTAGTTACCACGTCAAATTTCATCGAATTCTGAGATAGTCAGATTTTTTGCGTTTTACGGGGCAGTCGAGTCTCGAATGACTCAAAAATGGAATGTTTTATAAAATTTCGAAAGTTAAAAAATAATTTAAGGAAAATTAAAATAAAATTAATTTGAACTTGAACCGGGGCAAAATTTAATCGTTTCGGGATGAAAATGGACCCGGAAAAAAGAGGGTCGTGTGGCGTGTTGTGGGCCAAGTATTCTAAGACTACAAATAGGGGGAAATCTGATTTTTGGCCTCATTTTTGTGTTTAGCCGTTAGCCGATTGAGAAGAGAGGGAAAAGAGAGAATTTCTCCACCTTCTCTCTAAGATCTACGGAGATTGAGTGATCAAATCTGCTTGGGCCAAGAAGGAAAGTTGTTCTCCTCGATGTGGGCTACAAAACCATACCAAGGAGGTTGGATTTGGGCGAAATTCCAAGGACGGGATTTTTGGGAAGTAAAGGTTCTAGCTTGTTTTGGGTCTTGAAGCTTTCCAACATTTTTTACGCTCCAAGAGGTAGGGTTCCTTCCTACTTAGGTTTATTTACAACCTAGGTTGTCTATATGTTATGGATGGATTTATAAAATGCTATATCATGTGCCTATGCTTGTGAAATTGATGAAATGGGTATGAAAATGGATATAGAAATGAGTTAAAATAAATTCTTAACCTGGAGTTGATATATGGTAATTACTTGTGTAATTCCATGGAAATATGATTGTGGGCATGCTATGTGTTTAAAATTATGCCTTGGGGATTGAAGTGTGCTATTGGCTTATATTATGTAATAACATGCTAGTGATTGTTATTGAAAAACAAAATGTTGATATATGCTTATTGATGTATTAACATTGTGATAAAGTTGGTAATTGTATGCATGAGATGTAAATTATCATGGGATATGTATATATGTGTTTAAAGTTGCTCATTTGACACTCTTTACATATGGACAAGATATTGAAGTAGCAATAGGGCATGACATTGCATTTGCATGGAGAAATCGCATCCATAGCCATGTGTGTGGGTGTGTGTGTGCATGATTTGATATCAAACACCAAATAGGTGGATGATGGGTGGGCTCGGGAAAGTTGGATTGAATATCCAGTTGAGTCGCACAGTTGCATGAAAAAGAATTGAGTCGAGGTTAGCAAGAAGGGCTAGACTATCCCTTAGCTGAGAGATTCGGTGATTTGGATACGCACTTCCGTTGGTATAAGAGCCCATAAAGTGTGTCGGTGTATGCGGAACCGTTGGTGAAAGTCCATAAATTCCATGTCGGTTGGGTGACCGTTGGTGTAAGTCCATAAATACCCACCCCAAGAAAGGCCAAAAATTTTCAAATAGTCATTAGGTGAGTGAAACTAATGGCGGGGGTCTGGAAGACCCAATTTTAAAAACCATGGCATTACATGGGAAAAAAAGTCAGAAAGGACTCAGGTTGAGTCACATGATTGAGTCTCATCTCATTTCATAGCATGACATTGCTAAGATTCCAAAATAGAATGATGTGCACGTGTTTGGAATGTTGTTGGTTGTGAATTGTTTCATAGGAACATTGCATATGCACTTAGGTTGGGGAGTAACCTCTGTAGGAAACACTCTACTAGGCATGGCTCACCCTATACGAAAAAATATTTCAGGTGCGGACTACACTCCGATGGATGACACTCATTCGGGGGGCATCAAAGATGAAGAAAAGTCAGGTTGTGACTTTTCAAAAAGAAGTTTTGTAAAAATTTTGTTTAAATCTCATTTGGTATGTAAATGTATGGAATGGGTTGTATTAGACGTTGTATATGTTAAATTATGTGTGAAAAACTTGATTTAGTAAGTTTTGGATGAAAAAGGTAGGTTTTGGAATGGGCTAGAAATCGAAAACAGGTGAATTGGGCAAAACTGGACAAAGTGTACCGGCACCGCGTACTGGTATTGTATGTCCAGAAGGCAAATCGTACCGGTACGCAGTATCGGTACTGTCTCCTAAAATCTGAAATTTTAAAATTATTTTGCCATACTTCTGGGCCTTGTTTTCCTTGGTTCCAATGATACAAATGGACTTTAAATGAGGTATATTGGACCTTGGTTGGATTAAATGATTAAAGGAACAAGGGTAATATGTGTGAGTTAAAATTCGGGTAATGGAATAATAACATCGTGATGTCGGATCAAGCGACACTCACGGGCAATTCCGCAAGTTGACGGGTGGTCAACGGGTTAAATAATAACCCCCGATTTTAGGGGCGTCATAGCTTGGTATCAAAGCCTAGGTATACGATTTACCTAAGGCTGTTGGGCATGGGTCGAGACCATTGCAGGCATTGTGCATTAATGATTATGTGCTTAAATACTACGTGCTACATGTTATGTGATATGTGTTATGTGAATGGTATGCATGGTCAAACGTATATGGAAAAGTGACACTAGGGTTAGAAAACATAATCTTAGGAGTCAAAAAACAAGGAAACAGGATAGTTCATGGTGTAAACTTGATCCCTAACTTTGGATACTATGTTGTTGGTCTATTGCTATTCTACATGTGTGTAGATGGCTAGTAGAGAAAGAGGACGTCGAGGTGGTGGGCGGAACAATAATCAGCCACCACCGGCTTTCAACCAACAAGCATTTAACGAGACTATGGGCATGATGGCAGCTACTGTCGCACAAGCTAGCGCCAATGCAAAGCAAGGAGGCTCAAGCAACCTCTAACAGTTTAAGCCACATAAGCCTCCAGTTTTTAAGGGAGGGGTGGATCCGATGGTGCCTGACTATTGGTTCTGTCAAGTCAACAAAGTCATAGGGGCAACGGAAATCACCTCGGATGCCACTAAGGTAAGACTAGCTCCGTTCCAACAAGAAGGAGAAGCCCGATTGTGGTGGGATTGGGTGAGCGCCGCCAAGAACTTTGAAACTATGACATGTGAAGATTTTTGAGAGCTCTTTATGGGCAAGTACTTCCCAACACTCGTTCGATATGCAAAAGCCCGGGAATTCTTAGACTTGAGACAAGGAGCAATGACGGTGATAAAGTATGTGGCTAAGTTCACAAAATTAGCCCGTTTCGCCGATGACTACGTGGCCACGGATATGGCTAAGGTGAGGAAGTTTGAGGATGGTCTGAAATTATCCATCCGAGAAAAGATTGTGGGTCTCTACTGCTTGACAAAATTCCTTGTTGTTTCCTAACCTCTAAACATCACCTTTTAGCATGTATAGTATATGAATGAAAAGGAGTGTCACTCTCCTAGGGATGATGTTAAAAGAAAGGGCAACGGAATGGTGGATGAATGAAATGTCAAATGTGAGTATGTGTGAACAAAAGTGCTCCCCAAGCGCAAGGTGGTATTCCAAGGTCATTTCCACGGGGAAGGAAGTAAACGGAGGGGAAGGTGATTTTGGGAGAAAGAAAGTGTAAAATTTTTTATTGTTGGAAGTTGTTCGATGAAGTTGTTTTGGTGCTAGTAAAATGAGAAACAAATGTTGGCAAATCCAAGAGGTCACTCCAATAGGAATACCATCTCAACTCGAAACCCCCCTCCAATAGAGCATGAATGAACGATTGATTCGTGGGAAGCTAGGGATAAAATTGGTGAGTATCTAAGCATAAATCGTGACTAGGCCCACGGAATATTAAAGACTCACCAAGTTATCCATCCTTAACCTAGTCAAACCGAACCATTGAACTCTGAAAAAAGGGAGGAGAATGAGTTGAAAATGGTATACCCAAGTGGAGGTTCCCCTTGGTTTTGCCAACTAAGAGATTTAGCTATTCATGCTTAAAATAAAGACAACAATATGATGAGAAGACATTATGAAGAAATAAAGACTAGAGCTAAGCATAAATGAAATGCATAAATATGACTTCTAGATAATCACCTCTTACTAAAGATTGGATGAGAAACTACTCACTCTTCATGGCTTTGTTAAAGCTAGAAAAGTGAGTAATGCTCATCCCTCCAAGTAGAGGAGTTACAAGGTAAAACACTTTACACAAGGAGCCGATCTTCGACAAAGAATGAGTGAATCACGTTCTACCCTTCACAGCTTTGGTAAAGCTCTATAAAAGTGGAAGAGTTTCACTCGTCTAAGGGAAGAAAGAAGCTCAAGCAATGGAAGTAAAAGAAAGCAATACTTAAAGTAAAAGAAAGCAATAAATTAAAAGGAAGCAATAATACAATAAAAGAAAGCAATACTTAAAGAAAGCAATAAGCAATAAGGAAAGCAATAACACTTTTGGAGGGTTTTCCACTACCAAAAAATGAATGCTTTACAATTCCTAAGGGGTGGTATTTATAGGCAACAAGGGAGGGTGAAAGTCTTATTTGGTAGCTTTGAATTACATGAAAGTCTTGTTTGGTGGCCTTGAATTACTTGTTTGGTGGCCTTGTTTGGTTGAATTACATGAAAGTCTTGTTTGGTGGCCTTGAATTCTTTGATCCCCCTTTGTTTTGAACTTTGATAATTGGCATCCTAGTAGGTTGTAGCTTTAATGCAATTGGCTCCCCAGTAATTTGTAGTTTTGACGCACAAAATCCTCAAAAGAACAACAATTAATGCATTATCCTTTATTCACACACTAACCCTAATTTGACTTATTTTGACTAGTTTAAATTTGTTTAACTAATACAATTGACCTATTAACTTAATTAAATTATGCATTAATTAGGGTTAATCATACCCCCCCAACCTAAACATTACTAGTCCCTAGTAGTAAATAACAACATAACAAAATAAAGCCACTTTCGTAGATAACACGATTTCATTTAGCATATGCAACAAGTCGTTAAACCCCTAGGTGATCCCTAGTGGACGAGTTTTATCTCGTAAAGGTTTTCAGTGAACCCACCTACAAACTCCAATTAAAAAGATGTGTATATGTAAGATTTCTTGTCAGAATGAGTTAGCAACAGGATCGTTGAGACACACATCCCTCAATTTTGAATTGTTTCCCGAACACTTCTCTATCATTGGTACGTACTCTATACAAAAATAAACACTTGTTACATTGGTATTTGGAATTTCCTGTGCAGTAAGAATGATCACTCTAGTAACAAGAATTGTTATATAACAAACATTCCACTTTATCACCTTCCATGGATAGCTTTGATTTCTCAAACCTCTCTTAGAATGCTCTCGGCAAAAAAATTCACTCCGATTATAGTGACTTGTCTCTCAAAGGGCATGTGATCAGAGGATGGTCAATCGAAGAATCACATGCACAGTTAGAAAGGGAGTGAAAGTCTTAAGAAAGTAGACTAATCATGTTCTTGGCATAATCTCATGGAAGAATATCAATGCAATTAAAGAAATACTATTTAACATACCCCAGTTTTTTGTCGACAACACACACATGCATCAGACTTGAGATCAATTAGGGCTTTGTATAGGTTGTAATGTGGCCAGAGGTCAGTGGCTAACGAAATGACCTCAATGGTATTCAAAAGATATCCCCTTTTTAATGTAGTGTAGCACACCTCTTTCTTGCTTTTCAATCTTTTGCCTAGAAATGGTATTTCTTACTTTCATTTTTCTCATTTTTCACTTTCTTGGCTATTCTCTGTCTTTTTTTTTTTTTTGGTTGTTTCCATCAATTTTTCATTGAAAAGTAGCCACCATCTTCTTTTATGCTTTTCTTGCCTTTCTGTATCATACCGATTTATAAGAGGGTGCAAGAAAATTGGATAAAAAGGTATGTTAAGTGTATTCCCTTGTGGCTCGGTTATCATATGGGTTTTTCGAAAAAAAGAAATCATTCATTGAAGGCTCAAACATGGCTAACTAGGGATATAATTTCGTAGAAGCAATGGCTAAGGCTCAAAATCAACTCAAAGATGGCCTAAAATCCTTTCTCAAGTATGTGCCTATGTATGTGTCGCATGCAAAGATTCCCTGTGGGATATGTCAATAGATCACTTTAGTTGCATTAACCAAAGCAAGTTTAATGAGATTATTCAAAAATTGAAAGTGAAAGAGCTTACTTGAGTAAATATTGATTGTCTCTCAGAAAGCATCGCAAGGCTCAAAACTTACCATGGTATTCTTCGTTATCTCCACTGGTTATATCAAGTTTCCAAAGAATGTCGGTTATATATTAATTCTATTTTCGAGTCTGGTCATTCTATACCTAAAAATTAACAAATACCAATGTACATTTGACATTTAAGCATAGAGAAAATACCATTTTTCAAGGAAATGCGGTTTTTTTTTCCATTCGAATAAAAATCAAAGATATTTACATACACATTTATCTATGAAAATTGAAAGAAGACTAAATGCACACATTGAATGTGGAAAACTATGGCGTCTCAGGATAAGTCCCTACCCACACTACAAGTTAGCATTTTAGGACAATTCTTACTCGGCCCACATTTTTATTTCAACAAAAAGACTTTGTACATAAACAAATATTTACACAAAAAAAAAATTCGGACCATTAACCTTCATCACCAAAACACATTTTTCCACAGCTTTGTCATTATTAGTCAAAATTTAATCCGAGTCATCACTTGTGTCTATGTCATTATTAGTGACCCTTCCCACTTCTTGTCGCACATAACTTGTAAGTCTCAGACTGATATAAGATGGCGTGTCGGGAAAATCCTTACTATGCCCATACACTATCTAGTTTAATCAATCGGTTGCACGACCCGAAATTGGTTTAGAACACTGATTGTATTTTTCATGTGAAAACACTTGTCACATTGTTTACAAGCACCCAGCCGTTTGGCACGACGACATTTAGCAAAAGTACTTTTACCACACAATGGTTTTGTTTGTGCTTCTCGGATTTCAATTTTTCTAACTACTCTTGCTTTTCTCATGATCACAGCATGCACATCAAATGGAAATGTTCGCAAGACTTCCAAACTAAACCAAAAAATTTTAACATCCATGCTTTCTATGCTTTAAAACTAACTATCTGGTTCTTTAACGTCTGCTAGTCACAAAGACGATTGAAGCTGCATTTGATGTGATCATGAAATACAAGCAAAAATGCTGTAAAAATACGCAATCCAGAACAATTTTTTTTTTTAAAAAAGAATACGAAACTATAACAAACTGGAATGGTAGATCACACCCCCCAACCTAAACCGAACATTGTCCCCAATGTTTCGAATTTACCAGTGTGTGGAGTTTGGAGATTAAGTTGTAGGGTAGAGATTTGTTCAACTGTCGAAACCCACAAAGAAAATACAAAAATTAATCTTTTCTACGCAGATCTGTTTCCGCTAGGACAAAAATCCTTGATTCTAAGTGCGGATAGAAGAAGAAAAGCCATGTACAAATATAGTAAACAAATGTAGATCATGAAACAAAGGACTGGGTCTTCGGGGAATATGGTCATGGGATTGTTAGGAGTTGGGTCGTGTTACAGAGAATAGCACAACAGAAAGAAGAAGAAAAAGAAAACAAAGAAAAAAGGGAAAGGGGGTACTGGTAGAGATATGTTCAACTGCCGAAACCTACAAAGAAAACACAACAATTAGTCAACTCGAGGGAGATCTGGGTTAGGGTGGAAACCCCTCACCCTAAGTGCGAGTAGAAGAAGAGCACCCATGTACAAATACAAACATATCAGACAAAGTATTAAACAAAGGACTGGGTCATTGGCGTATATAGTCATGGATTTGCAAGGGGTGGGTTGTTTTTACAGAGAATAGAGAGAACGACGATGAAGAAGAAGAAGAAAAAGAGAAGAAGAAGGGAAGAAGAAGGGGAGACCAATCACCGGTGGATGAGAGAAAAAGGAAAAAAAATTTCAAGGCCTTATAAAAGCATTCCATTTTTTTTTTAGTGTCGGCAGTCGCATATCTACACAGAATATTCCCACTCGGTTTTTTTTTTTATAGTGTCGACAGGCGAGAATATCCCCATGGAATATTTCCTCAAACATTGGTGTAAGATGCAAATAGTGAAACCTCACCCCCCCCCCCCAAACTTGATTCATGTATTGTCCTCAATGAAACAAAAAAGGTATGATATTCAATGATGGACAGTAAAAAGATTAGTAGGGTTAGAGAACACCTCGCACTTGAACTTTGACAAAAACACCAATATCTACGACTAACAAGAACAAAACTATACGACAAAAGAACATAATTAACATGGAATAAAAATTAAGTAACTAAATAAAAGCCTGTACATTGAAAAGCAGAAAAAAAAAACTAATTATTCCTCCATAACTTCTGGGTATATCGGATCCATTAAATTCTCCTCCACCACTTGTTCTTCAAAGCCCCTGAAAAATGGCTTAAGTCTTTGGCCATTGACCTTGAATGTATGGCCATTTTCGGGGTTTTGGACAT
Organism: Ilex paraguariensis; assembly: GCA_963454935.2. Classification (NCBI taxonomy): domain Eukaryota; kingdom Viridiplantae; phylum Streptophyta; class Magnoliopsida; order Aquifoliales; family Aquifoliaceae; genus Ilex; species Ilex paraguariensis. The sequence continues at coordinate 109,667 of CAUOFW020000691.1, read as the reverse complement.
CCATAACTCCATTGGGGTAGGCCACCTTAACAAGATAGGGGTCATCCCAATGGGATTGAAGTTTGCCTTGGAAAATGGAGAGTCGAGAGTTATATAAAAGCACTTTTTTTTCGGGCTCAAATGACTTCCTCACAATGGATTTTTCATGAAATATTTTAGCCCGTTCCTTTGAAATTTTTGAGTTTTCATACGCATCTCTTCTAATCTCTTCCAACTCATTTAGCTATACTTTCTTTGCTCTCCGGCCATTCTTAGATTGAAGTTCAAAGTTTTGATGGCCCAATAGGCCTTGTGTTCCATTTCAACTGGCAAATGGCAAGCATTTTCATAGATAAGCCGATAGGGAGACATGCCTAAAATAGTCTTGTAGGTGGTGCGGTACGCCCATAGGGCATCGGTCAATCTATTTGACCAATCTTTCCTATTAGGGTTCACCGTTTTCTCCAAAATGTTCTTGATCTCCCTATTGGCCAACTCGGCTTGGCCATTGGTTTGTGGGTGGTATGCGGTGGATACTTTATGAGTGACGCCATATTTGAACATTAAAGATGCAAATGGCCTATTGCAGAAATGTGATCCACCATCACTTATCATTGCACGAGGCATCCCAACCCTCGAAAAAATATTCTCCTTGAGAAACTTGACCACGACCCGGTGGTCATTAGTCTTGGTTAGGATCGCCTCCACCCCCTTGGATATATAGTCCACTGCCAGTAAGATGTATAGATAACTAAACGACATAGGGAAGGGACCCATAAAGTCAATGCCCCAACAATCAAATATTTCTATAACAAGTACAGGGGAGAAGGGCATCATGTTCCTTTGGGTCACACTACCCAAACACTGGAATCGATCACATTCTTTACAAAATGAAACACAGTCTTTGTTAAGTGATGGCCAGTAAAAACCTGATTGAAAAATTTTGGCTGAAGTTTTCTTTGCTAAGAAGTGACCACTGCATGCTTGTGAATGGCAGAATATAAGTATTTCCTGCTGTTCATTTTCTGGCATGCATCTCCTTATGACTTGGTTAGGGCAATACTTGAACAGGTAGGGTTGTCGAAGTAAAAGTACTTCACATCTGCCATAAATCTCCTTCGATCCTCTAGGTTCCAATGCGGTGGTATTTGTTCTGTTGCAAGATAATTACATATATCAGCATACCAATGACATACAGAATGAATTGAAAGAAACTACTCGTCAGGGAAAAAGTCAGGGATACGAATGTGCTCATCGGCCTCTTGCACCACAAGCCAAGATAAATGATCCGCCACCACGTTCTCAACCCCTTTCTTATCCTTGATCGTCAAGTCAAATTCTTGTAGGAGGAGTATCCACCTAATAAGTCTCGATTTTGCATCCTGCTTGGACAACAAATACTTTAAAGCAGAGTGATCAGTAAAGACAACAATAGGCGAACCAATGATGTAAAAACGGAATTTATCTAAGGCAAACACTACTGCTAGCAATTCTTTCTCGGTGGTAATGTAATTCATCTAAGCCTCATTAAGTGTTTTGCTAGCATAGTGTATCACATATGGTCTTTTTCCTCCCTCTAACCGAGCACTGCGCGGACCGCGTCGCACATGAGCTCAAAAGGTAGATCCCAATTGGGTGGTCGCATGATTGGAGGTGTAACTAGCATGCTTTTAAGTTTTTTAAAGGATGCCTCACAATCATCCGACCACTCAAATGGGACTTCCTTAGACAGCAGGTTGGTCAAGGGTCAGACCAATGCACTGAAATTCTTTATGAATCGACGATAAAAACCTACATGGCCCAAAAACAACCGAATGTCGTTGATGGCTCTTGGAGTGGGGAGGTTGGAGATGGCCTCCACCTTAGATTTATCAACTTCAATGCCCCTTGCCAAAACTATATGGCCAAGCACAATTCCTTCCGTCACCATAAAGTGACACTTTTCCCAATTCAAGACTAGATACTTCTCCTCACATCTTGTTAGAACTTTCTCCAAGTTTGCCAAACATCCCTCAAATGAATCCCCAAACACCAAAAAGTCATCCATAAAGACCTCCCCTATTTTTTCCACCATGTCACTGAAAATTCCCATCATACAGCGTTGAAAAGTTCCTAGAGCATTGCACAGTGCAAATGGCATCCAGTGATAGGCAAAGGTACCATAGGGGCACATGAAAGTGGTCTTCTCTTGATCCTCCAAAGCAATCTCAATTTGATTGTAGCCGGAGTGTCCATCTAAACAATAGTAGAATAGATGCCCCGCTACTCGTTCTAGAACTTGATCGAGGAATGGCAATGGGAAGTGGTCTTTTCTTGTGCAAGCATTCAGCTTTCGGTTACCAATGCACACCCTCCATCCAGTGATTACTCTTGTAGGTATAAGCTCATTCTCATCATTCTCAACCACCGTAACTTCGGATTTCATAAGTACTACTTGCGTGGGGCTAACCCACTTACTATCGGCAATTGGAAAAATGATCCCCACATCAAGTAGTTTCAGAACCTCATCCCTCACCACCTCCTTCATGATGAGATTCAACCATCTTTGTGGTCGTCAGGAAGGTTTGGAATCCTCTTCAAGATATATGCAGTGGGTGCAAATGAGAGGGCTTATCCCCTTGATATCCGCAATGGTCCACTCAATTGCTTTTTTATGCTTTCTCAATACCTCCAAGAGTTCTTTTTCTTGTTCCATGTTCAGTGTAGAGCTAATGACCACCTGAAATGTTTCACCTTCCCCAAGATAGGCGTACTTCAAATGGGAGGGCAAGGGCTTCAACTCCAAGTTGGGCTTTTGTTCATCCGATGGAAAAATAATTCTTCCTTATTTATAAATCGGTATGATGGTAGCTACTGTTCAACGAAGAATCGGTGGAAACAACCGAGAAAAAAAATAAGGAATTGCCAAGAAAGTAAAAAATGAGAAAAATGAAAGAAAAATAAATACCATTTCTAGGCAAAAGATCGAAAAGCAAGAAAGAGATGTGCTACACTACATTAAAAATAGGATAGCTTTTGAATACCATTGACGTCATTTCGTTAGCCACTGACCTCTGGCCACATTACAACCTATACAAAGTCCTAATTGATCTCAAGTCTGATGCATGTGTGTGTTGTCGACCGAAAATTGGGGTATGTTAAATATTATTTCTTTAATTGCATTGATATTCTTCCATGAGATTATGCTAAGAACATGATTAGTCTATTTTCTTAAGATTTTCACTCCCTTTCTAACTGTGCATGTGATTCTTTGATTGACCATCCTCTGATCACATGCCCTTTGAGAGACAAGTCACTATAATCGGAGTGAATTTTTTGCTGAGAGCATTCTAAGAGAAGTTTGAGAAATCAAAGCAATCCATGGAAGGTGATAAAGTGGAATGTTTGTAATATAACAATTCTTGCTACTAGAATGATCATTCCTACTACACAGGGAATTCCAAATACCAATGTAACAAGTGTTTATTTTTGTATAGAGTACGTACCAATGACAGAGAAGTGTTCGGGAAACAATTCAAAATTAAGGGATGTGTGTCTCAACGATCCTGTTGCTAACTCATTCTAACAAGAATTCTTACATATACACATGTTTTAATTGGAGTTTGTAGGTAGCTTCACTAGAAACCTTCACGAGACAAAACTCGTCCACTAGGGATCACCTAGGGGTTTAACGGCTTGTTGCATATGTTAAATGCAATCGTGTTATCTATGAAAGTGGTTTTATTTTGTTATGTTGTTATTTATTACTAGGGACTAGTAATGTTTAGGTTGGGGGGTGTGATTGACCCTAATTAAGGCATAATTTAATAGGTAAATTGTGTTAGTTAAATAAAGTTAAACTAGTCAAAATAAATTAAATTAGAGTTAGTGTGTGAATAAAGGATAATGCATTAATTGTTGTTCTTCTCAGTGTTTTGTGTGTCAAACCTACAAATTACTGGGGAGCCAATTGCATTAGCTACAAACTACTGAGGTGCCAATTATCAAAGCTCAAAACAAAGGGGGATCAAAGAATTCAAGGCCACCTAACAAGACTTTCATGTAATTCAAGGCCATCAAACAAGACTTTCACCCTCCCTTGTTGCCTATAAATACCACCCCTTAGGACTTGTAAAGCATTCATCTTTTGGTAGTGGAAAACCCTCCAAAAGTATTATTGCTTTCCTTATTGCTTATTGTTTTCTTTAAGTATTGCTTTCTTTTATTGTATTATTGCTTCCTTTTAATTTATTGCTTTCTTTTACTTTAAGTATTGCTTTCTTTTATTGTGTTATTGTTTTCTTTTACTTCCATTACTTGAGCTTCCTTCTTCCCTTAGAGGAGTAAAACTCTTCCACTTTTCTAGAGCTTTACCAAAGCCATGAAGGATGAAACGTGATTCACTCATTCTTTGTCGAAGATCTGCTCCTTGTGTAAAGTGTTTTACCTTGTAACTCCTCTACTTGGAGGGATGAGCATCACTCACTTTCTAGCTTTAACAAAGCCATGAAGAGTGAGTAGTTTCTCATCGAATATTTAGTAAGAGGTGATTATCTGGAAGTTATATTTATGCATTTCATTTATGCTTAGCTCTAGTCTTTATTTATTCATAATGTCTTCTCATCATATTGTTGTCTTTATTTTAAGCATGAATAGCTAAATCTTTTAGTTGGCAAAACCAAGAGGAACCTCCACTTGGGTATACCATTTCAACTCATTCTCCTCCCCTCTTTCAGAATTCAGTGGTTCGATTTGACTGGGTTGAGGGTGGATAACTTAGTGAGTCTTTGATATTCCATAGGCCTAGTCACAATTTATGCTTAGATACTCACCAATCTTATCCCTAGCTTTCCACGAATCAATCATTCATTCATGCTCTATTGGAGGAGGGTTTCAAGTTGAGACGGTATTCCTATTGGAGTGACCTCTTGGATTTGCCAACATTTGTTTCTCATTTTACTAGCATCAAAACAACTTCACCAAACAACTTCTAACAATCAAAGATTTTACACTTTCTTTCTCCCAAAATCACCTTCCCCTCGGTTTACTTCCTTCCCTGTGGAAACAACCTTGGACTACCACCAAGTAAAACATGATTCACGAAAGTCTCCTTGCGCTTGGGGAGCACTTTTGTTCACACATACTCAAATTTGACATTTCATTCATCCATCATTCTGTTGCCCTTTCTTTTGACATCATCCCTAGGAGAGTGACACTCCCCTTTATTCATATACTATACTTGCTAAAAGGTGATGTTTAGAGGTTTGGATTTTCTCAAGCAAGAGGACAAATGTACATCGTGTACTGTGATGCCTCCAAGGACGGACTCGGTTGTGTTTTGATGCAGTTCAGGACAATTTTGGCTTATGGTTCTCAACAACTAAAGAATCATAAGAGGAATTATCTCACACATGATGTGGAGTTGGCGGCCATTGTCTTTGCATTGAAGATGTGGTGCCACTACTTATACGGGGAATAGTTCGAGGTATTTTTGGACCACAAAAGTCTAAAGTATATTTTTACACAGCGGGACCTTAACATGAGGCAACTCCGATGGATGGAGTACCTAAAAGATTATGACTTCACTTTGTACTACCATCCCAATAAGGCAAACATGGTGGCTGATGCACTCTGCCAAAAGTCAAGGGGAGTCTTGGCTAGTGTGGCTTCTCTAGAGTGGGAGATGCTTAAGGCTGTGGGACAGTTCAGGCTACACTACAAGGATCAGACTCAGGGCATTTTAGGGAGCTTGGTGGCTACGTCTTCCCTACTGAGCAGGGTGATTGAGTGCCAGAGGCAGGACCCCGAGTTATTATCTATTAAGGACCGAGTGCAGGCGGGTACCTATGACGAGGGTTGGGCCATTCTCTCAGATGACAGCCTTCGATACAGGGGAAGGGTTATAGTTCCCTAGTTAGTAGATCTGAGAGAGGAGATCCTTAGGGAGTTTCACTGCTCCTGATTTGTAGTGCATCCAGGTGGCACGAAGATGTACCATGACCTTCGTCGCTAGTATTATTGGAGTGGGATGAAGGGGTAGGTTGGTGACTTTGTCAGTAGATGCCTCACGTGTCAGCAGGTTAAGGCTGAACACCAGAGATCAGAGGGGTAGCTCCAGCCTTTGGAGGTAGCTAAGTGGAAATGGGAGTATAGCACCATGGATTTTGTGATGCACTAGCCACGGACATCGCGGGGACATGATACGGTGTGGGTGATAGTGGACCGGCTTACAAAGTCGGCACACTTTTTGGCAGTGCGGATGACCTCATGACTGGAGGAATTCTACAAATTGTACATACAGGAGATTGTCAGGTTGCATGGGATACCCATATCTATAGTATCGGATCGGGATCCCAGGTTCACCTCCCACTTTTGGGAGAGTTTCCAATGGGCTATGGGGACTCAATTGACGATGAGTACAACATTTTTTTCCAAGACGAACGGTCAGTCGGAGAGGACCATCCAGATATTAGAGGACATGTTCCAGGCATGCATCTTAGATCTCAAGGGTAGCTGGGAAGATCACTTATCCTTAGTGGAATTCACCTACAATAACAGTTATCAGGCGAGCATACAGATGGCACCCTATGAGGAACTTTATGGGAGGTCTTGCCGTTCTTCGATTTGTTAGACGAAGGTGGGAGAGGGACCCTCTGCGGGTCCAAATTTGATTAGAGACATCTCAGAGAAGGTGGACTTGATTCGAAAATGTCTTCTTACTGCTCAGAAACGATAGAAAAACTTTGCCAACAGACGGCGGACGACCTCTAGAGTTTGAGGGAGGAGATCACGTCTTCTTGAAGGTGATGCATAAGAGAGGAGTGGTCAAGTTTAGAAAACCAAGGAAGTTATCGCCGAGGTTTATCGGGCTCTTTGAGGTACTCGAGAGGGTGGGTATAGTGGCTTATCGGTTGGCGTTATCGCCAAATCTATCAGGTGTTCACGCTGTGTTCCATGTCTCTATGCTCCGGAAGTATACTCCAGATCCAACACATGTGGTGGATTGGAGTGAGATGATTGTTGATGCGGATAGGACCTTCGAGGAGGGACCGGTGCATATCATGGACAGTCAGGAGCAGGTTTTGCGAGGCAAGACTGTGAGGTTAGTGAAGGTGTTGTGGCAGCACCGAGACATGGAGGAGGCGACATGGGAGCGTGAGGACACTATACGTATCAACTATCCATTCTTGTTCAATGATGGAGGTACAAGTTTTAATACTTTTAAGTATAATGTCATTGTTGCATATGCATGCGGTTAAGTGTGTACATGAATTTCGAGGACGAAATTGTTTTAAGGGGAGAGAATGTAAAATTCGGGTAAATTTGAACTTTTTATAAAAAGGGTAAAAAAGTAATTTGCCACTATAGCACGGGTTAAAAATCTAAAATTTTCTAAATCTTGGATGACGAAACGGACCTCACTGTTGGATTCGTCTCGCAAAATCTAGTTACCACGTCAAATTTCATCAAATTCTGAGATAATCGAAATTTTTGCATTTTACGGGGCAGTCGAGTCTCGGGTGACCCAAAAATGGGATTTTTGATAAAATTTTGAAATTTGAAAAATAATTTAAGGCAAATTAAAATAAAATTAATTTTAACTTGAATCGGGGCAACATTTAATCATTTCGGGATGAAAACGGACTCGAAAAAAAGAGGGTCGTGTGGCGTGTTGTGGACCAAGTATTCTAAGACTATAAATAGGGGGAAATATGATTTTTGGCCTCATTTTTGTGCTCATCCATTAGCCAATAGAGAAGAGAGGGAAAAGAGAGAATTTCTCCACCTATCTCTCTAAGATTTACAAAGATTGAGTGATCGAATCCGCTTGGGCCAAGAAGGAAAGTTGTTCTCCTCGACGTGGGCTACAAAACCATACCAAGGAGGTTGGGTTTGGGCGAGATTTCAAGGACGGGATTTTTGGGAAGTAGAGGTTCTAGCTTGTTTTCGGTCCTTGAAGCTTTACAACGTCGTTTTACGCTCCAAGAGGTAGGGTTCCTTCCTACTTAGGTTTATTTATAACCAAGGTTGTCTATATGTGATGGGTGGATTTATAAAATGCTATATCATGTGCCTATGTTTGTGAAATTGATGAAATGGGTATGAAAATGGATATAAAAATGGGTTAAAATAAATTCCTAACTTGGAGTTGATATATGGTAATTACTTGTGTAATTCCATGGAAATGTGATTGTGGGCATGCTATGTGTTTAAAATTATGCCTTGGGGATTGAAGTGTGCTATTGGCTTATATTATGTAATAACATGCTAGTGATTGTTGTTGGAAAAAAAAATATTGATAGATGTTTATTGATGTATTAACATTGTGATAAAGTTGGTAATTGTATGCATGAGATGTAAATTACCATAGGATATGTATATATGTGTTTAAAGTTGCTCATTTGACCCTCTTTACATATGGGCATGATATTGAAATAGCAATGGGGCATTACATTGCATTTGCACAGAGAAATCGCATCCGCAGCTATGTGTGTGGGTGTGGGTGTGCATGATTGGTATCAGACACCAAATAGGTGGATGATGGGTGGGCTCGGGAAAGTTGGATTGAATATCCGGCTGAGTCGCACGGTTGCATGAAAAAGAATTGGGTCGGGGTTAGCAAGAAACGCTAGACTATCCCTCAGGTGAGAGACCCGATGATTCGGATACGCACTTCCGTTGGTATAAGAGCCCATAAAGTTTGTCGGTGTACGCGGAACCATTGGTGGAAGTCCATAAATTCCGTGTCGATTGGGTGACCGTTGGTGTAAGTCCACCAAGAAAGACCCAAAAAATTTTAAATAGTGATTGGGTGAGTGAAACTAATGGCGGGGGTCTGGAAGGCCCGGTTTTAAAAACCATGGAATTACATGGGAAAAAGAGTCAGGAAAGACTCGGGTTGGGTTGCATGATTGAGTCTCATGTCATTCCATGGCATGTCATTGCTAAGATTCCAAAATGGAATGATGTGCATGTGTTTGGAATGTTGTTGGTTGTGAATTGTTGCATGGGAACATTGCATATGCACTTAGGTTGGGGAGTATCCTCTGTAAGAAATACTCTACTGGGCATGGCTCACCCTATAAAGGAAAATATTTCAGGTGCGGACTACACTCCGGTGGATGGCACTAATTTGGGGCATCAACGATGAAAAAAAGCCAGGTTATGGCTTTTCAAAAAGAATTTTTGCAAAACTTTTATTTAAATCCCATTTGGCATGTCTCCTAAAATCTGAAAATTTTAAATTATTTTGCTATACTTTTGGGCCTTGTTTTCCTTGGTTCCAATGATTCAAATGGACATTAAATGAGGTATATTGGACCTTGGTCAGATTAAATGATTAAAGAAACAAGGATAATACGTGTGAGCTAAAATTTTGGAAAATGGAATAATAACAGCGTGATGTCGGATCAAGTGACACTCACGGGCAATTCCGCGGGTTGATGGGTGGTCAACGGGTTAAATAATGACCCCTGGTTTTAGGGGCGTCACACTCCTTCCCCGAGGAATGGCTAAAACACAACCATCGTTAATACCGGTTAGGGCACAAAAGTGGCAGAGGTTCAACCCTCCAACTAGAAAGGTTAACCGAAATGTAGAAACTAAGAAAAGCTTTGGCTGGAGATAAGCTAGAAAGCGGGCTATAAGTGGATCAGTAGGGCTTCGCCGAACTATTTTTGAGTTTCTCTTACTCACTCCTAGATTCTGTCCCTCTCTATAGACTTCTCTCCTTCTAAACCTCTTGGAAATGAAGCTGAAGGGCCCTATTTATAAAGGGCTTGCGGCGGCAGAAGCACGGGAGGCCCAATCAGAACTTTTGTTGCTTTGAGAGTTGCCTCCTCCTAGCTTTGCACCTTTTATGCAACAAAACCCTGAAATTAACAACAGTTAACGCATTAACCCTAATTTACGCACCAACCCTAATTTGACTTAGACTGACTCTTTTAACTTGTTTAACTAACACAATTAACGGATTCACCTATTACAATTACGCACTATTTAGTGTTAATCAAGCATATTTCTATCTCTTAACTCTTTTCCCCATGAGCATTTTTTTTCTATTCATTCTACTTGCCCTTGGTATGCTGACATCTGTAATTATTTTGGAATAAGTATACATAATTGTAAATAACTATAGATTAATTAGGAAAATCAATAAATAATAAATAACAAATAAAAATTAATAAAACCAATTTTTGGAAAAAAAAAAAGTTGGTTAGTAAAGTTTTGTTTAATATTTAAATTATATTAAATGTTATAACTGCAGGATTTTTCCAGAAATTCAAGAAATTAGAAAAACAATAGCCTGCAGTTGAAACACAAAAACTAGTCAGACATCACTGTCCGAACGATAGTGCCCCTATAAATATCCCCTCCATGAAAACGGTTGATTAGTTCATCTCCCTCGCAAGCCAAATTCGGAAAAGTCGAGATTCTCCAAGAAAACCCTATCAAATCTGATACATCAACTGTTCATTTTCAAAATTGTTATGATTATTCACTTACCCATCACACTTTAAAAGTTTCTAGTAATTGAAATTAGTCGAAGCAGGGTATTTGAAGAAAAATCGAGAAAAAAATGGATTCAAGACAACAAACGAGAGGATCTTCAAGTCGTGCACAAAGAGATCAACCTCAACCACCTCAAACACCTCTACAACAACCTAGACCAAGGAATATCTTCAATGAGCTGATGTTTGAGAATTTTGAACAACAGGCCTGGTATGATGCTAACTTTCTGACTAAAACTATCATTTCTGAAAGGCCAGTTATTTATGAGGATTTGGAGAACATAGGAGTAAGACAAATTCTTGCTGAAAGAGGATGGTTGCATTGTGTTAGATTTATTGCTCCTGCTTATGACTATTTAATTCGTGAGTTTTACAGTAATGTTGAGATAGCTGGAGAAAGACAATTGCGTGTGTTCGTACAGGGTATTATTTTTCAAGTTACACAGGCTACTATAGCCGAATTTTTTCAACCCATGCAAAGACCAGAAAACCTGCAATATCCCTACACTAAATTACCTGATTTGAATGACATAGGAAGAGAAATGACCAGTAATCTACAGTTTGTTTGGGGTATAGCAAATAAATATATAAAGCAAGGGGATTTGACAGATAAGTACCGAATCCTAAATTTGATCACAGTGAACAGTTTGTTACCCTGAGCCCAGAAGAATCAAATTTATACTGAGCAGGCCTATTTCTTATATGCATTTGGGATAGGGCACACAATCGATCTGCCGAACTTAATGATGGATTAAATGTTGCTTACAGTAGATGGAAAGAAACCCTCACTGCCATATGCTATGTTAGTCTCTCAATTATGCAAGAAAAAATGAGTAATTTTTGATCCAATATGGAAAACGGTAGAACATGCTGGACCGTTAGATAAAACTTTTTTAAATAAGAGTCATGGAAGACAGCCGTAGGAGCAACAAGAAGTACCACCTCCACCACATGAAGAGCCATTCCACATCCCTGAAAAAATTTTCCCACCACTGCAGCCTGAACCATAAGTGGATCAACCACACATATTGGTGAATGACAGAACGAATAAACAGATTTTGCTAGGATTGGAGACTACTGTTAATCAACTCAACAAACACATGGATGTTTATGAGTAAAATCAAGCAAAAATGTTGAGGCTACTTCGAGAGAGTTTTGGTGGAGGACCTTCTACTTTTTAAAGATTGGAGGTTCTACACAAAAACTTTGCTATCTTTCACTCAACCTTTTAATTCTGCACTTCTACTTTATGCACTTGAACTTTAATTTATGTTTTGAACTTGCTTGTTTTAAACTTATTTGTCTTGAACTTATTTATGTTTTGAACTTATAAGTGTTTAAGTTTGTTTTTTTATAGAACTGATACTTTTAAGTTAGGAAGACTATTTCATATGATTCACGGTTAAATAAAGTTAATATTTTAATACCTTGCAAGAATAGTCTTAATTAGATCACGCAAGATTTGCATATTTTAGTTGTTTATTATCTTAATATTTTTGTTTAAACTTATGCTTAAAAGCACAATGAGATTTCTTTATTGTCAAAAATCTTATGAAATATTACACTATAGTAGAGATGTAAAACCTAGTGCAAATTTCAAACCAATCTTTCTTGGAGAGATATTCTACATCTACTCAAATAAAATCTCTGATTCAGTGGTAAACTTTCTTTGAATAATCTCATTAGCTTTGTTTTAATTAACACTTATTAAATTATATTGTTGACATTATCTTTGAAATTTTTATTTAAAAATTATAAGGATGTATGATTTCTAAAAATGATCTTAGGTCATTTTTGATTAATCTTGAGCATTGTCCATTTCTTTTACAAAATTATATCTTTAGTCAGTTGTGATTGAGCTTAACAAAATAATAAATTATTTTCTTGAAACCCAAAACTATACTTGAGCCATATGAAAATATATTAAACCTACCTTTGCTATCTAATTTTCTTGCACCCTCTTCTAAATCAGCAAGATACATAAAAACAGAAGAAGAAGAGACGGTGGAAAAAAGTAAAGAAAAAAATTGATCAATGTTCAAAAGAAAAGAGAAATCTGTGAAAGAAATTTCAAAGGAAAAAGAAAGAAAGAAAAAAAAGAGCTAAGAAAGTGAAAAAATGAAATGAAAGAATATAAAAGTCTTGAAAGGATAGAACGAGGTGTGCCACAATACTAAGGAAGGATAGCGTTTGAATCCAATTGACATTGTTTCTTAAACCCTAAACCGATGGCCACATTACAACCCTAACAAAGTCCTTTTGGATTCCAGAAATCTTGCATTTTTATTAATCCTATCACTCCAAACAGGGAGAATGTTAATAATATCTTTAATATTGTGTTAATATTCTTTCATGAGATTATGTCAAACTCCAATTTTATTTAAAATAACCGCTCTTTTTATTAACTTCATGCGAGACTATTTGCTTTGTTAACAATATTCCAATCACATGTATTTTTTGAAAGAACCATCACTATAACGTGTGTGTTATTTTTGCTAAGTGTATTCCAGGTAAGGATTGACATCAAGACTACCATGAAAGGCAATAATATTTCTTAAGTTATTTTTAAAAATAAAGAAATCACCGTATAGACACACAAGTTTTTATAAAAATATATAGATAATGTTACAACTAACGTATATTACTCTTATAGTGATAAAAAAAATGACATATTCTAGCAATGCAGAAAGAATATTGATTTAATTTTATTTGTGAAAAAATATGAATTACGAACTCCTAACTACTGAAGTTTGTAGGTAGCTTCACGAGACAAAATTCGTCCACTATGGATCAACTAGGGGTTTAAAGGCTTGTTGCATATGCTAAATGCAATCGTAAAAAAATCTATGAAAATAATTTTACCTCTACATCTATTTTGTTTTGTTAATAGTTTCTACAATTTACTAGGGACTAGTAAAGTTTAAGTTGGGGAGTGTGATTAACCCTAATTAGTGTATAAATTAAAATAGTTAAATAAATAAATTTGTAAGATAAATCAGTCAATATGCGTAAACTAAAATTTTACATGTGTTATGTCTGAAATTTCAGGATTTGATGCGGAATTACTGAAAAATACAAGGAATATTATGTCAAAGCTTAAAAGAGCAAGGGACCAAAGTGTAAATCAACAAAGTAAAGAGTCAGTACACAACAAGATCAACATCCAGCAAGGCTACACCGTCTGGACGGTTGGAGGGGTGTCCAGACGGTGGCTAAAAGCGGCTCATGCAAATCCCTCCACCTCATGCTTCATGTAGTCTATATATATATGCCATGCATGGCCTTGTCTTGAGAAGGTGGAAGGAGAGACAACAGAGCTCCTGAGAGAAATCCAAAAGAGAAAAAGAAAGAGAAAGTCAGATACAATCCGGTCCATCCTACTCACAAGCCGAAACTCTATATTTCTACATTTCTGTGTTATCTTTCTATTCGGATAGTTGAACTGCCGCCACCTTTTTGTCTTAACTGATACGAAAGGTGGTTGTATTTCAGTTGTTCCCTGTGAAAGAAGTGTCCAAGTCTATATTTTAATCACTGTTGTAATGAAAACTACCCGTACTCCTTCCTTGTTTGTAGTAATGGGGTGTGAGTAGTCACTTATATCCTTCAGTGAAAGGTAAACATATGTATAATATTGGTTAACTTCTGAAAATACTGATGTTTTATTAAGTATATATATATATATACACACACACACACACACACATATATATCTACTATACAGTTCATACATGATACAGTGACGTACATAATTTCGGTGCTATGCCCGGAATTATGTCATTAGTGAATCATCAACCTGCTGGTTAAATATCTACAGTGTTCCATTGGTATGACTTGACCTCCACTTAAGCACTAAGGATGTTTTACTGATGCATGATACAAAACCTAAAAGATCCTCATGAATGGCTTGACTTTCTAGGTTATTAGGGTTGTATACACACACACACACACACACACACACATATATATATATATATTATATACTTCATGCATGATACAGTGACGTACGTAATTTCGATGCTATGCCCGAAATTATGTCATCAGTGAATCATCAACCTACTGGTTAAATATCTACGGTGTTCCATCAGTATGACTTGACCTCCACTAGAGCACTGAAGATGTTTTACTAATGCATGATACAAAATCAAAAAGATCCTTATGAATGGCTTATCATTCTAGGTTATTAAGGTTGTGTATATATATATATATATACACACACACACACACACACACATATATATATATATATTATATACTTCATGCATGATACAGTGACGTACGTAATTTCGGTGTTATGCCCAGAATTATGTCATCAGTGAATCATCAGCCTGCTGGTTAAATATCTACAGTGTTCCATCAGTATGAATTGACCTCCACTGGAGCACTGAAGATGTTTTGCTGATGCATGGTACAAAACCTAAAAGATCCTCATGAATGGTTTGTCTTTCTAGGTTATTAGGGTTGTTTAACTACTATACAAAACTATAAGATTAATGACCTAAGTGATCCTAATGAATGACTTGTCATTCTGGATTACTAAGATCATTTAACTGGTATACATAATAATATTGCTGGTTGAATATCTACGGTGTTCCATCGGTATGCCTTGACCTCCATCGGAGCACTAAGGATGTTTAACTAATACATATTATTGGTTAACTTCTGAAAATGCTATTGTTTTATTAAGTTCTATATATATAGACACACACACACACACACACACACATATATATATATATACTATATACCTCATGCATGATACAGTGATGTACGTAATTTCAGTGCTATGCCCGGAATTATGTCATCAATGAGTCATTAGCCTGCTGGTTAAATATCTACAGCGTTCCATCGGTATGACTTAACCTCCACTAGAGCACTGAGGATGTTTTATTGATGCATGGTACAAAACATAAAAGATTCTCATGAATGGCTTGTCTTTCTAGGTTATTAGGGTTGTATATATATATATATATATATATATATATATATATATGTATGTATTATATACTTCATGCATGATACAGTGATGTACGTAATTTCGGTGCTATGCCTGGAATTATGTTATCAGTGAATCATCAGCCTGCTGGTTAAATATCTACGGTGTTCCGTCGGTATGACTTGATCTCCACTGGAGCACTGAGGATGTTTTACTGATGCATGGTACAAAACCTAAAAGATTCTCATGAATGGCTTGTCTTTCTAGGTTATTAGGGTTGTATATATATATATACACACACACACACACACACACATATATATATATATATATATATATATATATATATATATATTATATACTTCATGCATGATACAGTGACGTACGTAATTTCGATGCTATGCCCAAAATTATGTCATCGGTGAATCATCAGCCTACTGGTAAATATCTACGGTGTTCCATCGGTATGACTTGACCTCCACTGGAGCACTAAAGATGTTTTACTAATACATGATACAAAATCAAAAAGATCCTCATGAATGGCTTGTCATTCTAGGTTATTAAGGTTGTGTATATATATATATATACACACATATATGTCTATTATATACTTCATGCGTGATACAGTGACGTACATAATTTCGGTGCTATGCCCGGAATTATGTCATCGGTGAATCATCAGTCTGCTGGTTAAATATCTACAATGTTCCATCAGTATGACTTGACCTCCACTGGAGCACTGAAGATGTTTTGCTAATGCATGGTACAAAACCTAAAAGATCCTCATGAATGGTTTGTCTTTCTAGGTTATTAGGGTTGTTTAACTACTATACAAAACTATAAGATTAATGACCTAAGTGATCCTAATGAATGACTTGTCCTTCTGAATTACTAAGATCATTTAACTCGTATACATAATAATATTGCTGGTTGAATATCTACAATGTTCCATTGGTATGCCTTGACTTCCACCAGAGCACTAAGGATGTTTAACTAATACATATTATAATTTGATCAATTGAGTAATTCAAGTATTCCTCAATGAATGGCTTGTCCTTCTGGTTTACTCAAATTAGTCAATTGGTACATATATAACCAGTTATCCTAAGAAATTGATGTGTTATTGTGAAACCCGATAAAATTTGAACTTTTTCTTAGAAAGGGCAATGGTAACTTGCCATCCTAATGCGTATTTAAAATACTCATGTTCTAGACCTCGGATGAGGAAACGGAGTTCGCTATTGGATTCATATCACAAAATCTAGTCACCTTATCAAATTTCGTCGAATTTCGAGATAGTCAGATTTTTATACGTCGTTCAAGGTGACTACAAAGTGAATGGCATTTTAAAGGTCCCCAAAAATAAATTTTTTTAAATTTTCTTAAAATTAAGTTAAAGTTCCAATAAATTAATTTGAACTAAATCCGAGGTATAACGAATCGTTTCAGGACGAAAAATGGACCCGAAAGTCAAAAATATGCGGTACGATGTGGACCGCACATTCGGGACTATAAATATCTACTTAAATTAGATATGTTGGAAAAAATATCTCATTGTTCTAAAACCTTGGCCGGCCATAGAGAGAAGAGAGTGAAGAGAGAGAAAATAAGTAAGTTCTTCAAGCTTCAATCCAAGATTCTCAGAGTTCCGTCGGTCGGAATTCGTCGAGTCAAGAATCAAAGTTCATCTCCTCGAAGAGGGCAACGTGTACATACCAAGAAAAGTGGATTTCACCAAAGGTCCAAGGAAAATACTTTGGACGAATCAAAGGTTCTTGGGCTTGTTTTGGTGTTTTTAGAAGTTCTACCAATTCCTACATGTTACAAGAGGTATGATTCTTCCTACTTTGGTTTTACTCCTACCTTAAGGGGTCATTTTTGTGGATGAAATATGACTGATTTGTGGATGATTGGTGGGCTGTCTAGTGTCCGTTTTTGGACTGTTTAAGGGGTTGTTTAGTAGCGGAATTGTGGGCTGCTTAGTGGCTAGTTTATGGGCTGTTTTATGGTTGTTTTAAGGGGCTGTTTATGGCTATTTTATGGGCTATCTTATGGCTGTTTATTGGGGCTGTTTTATGGCCGTTTAGGGGCTGAATTGTGGGTTGCTTAGTGGCTAATTTGTGGGTTGCTTAGTGGTTAATTTGTAGGCTGTTAGTGGCTAAATTTTGGGCCACTATGGGCTGATTTTTATGTGGGTTGTTATGTGCTATATTTTGCCTTTTAAATTAAGTGTGTTTTTGACATATATTATGTAATAACATGCTTTTCAATTGTGTTGAATATAAATATTGACACATGCTAGTTGATGTTTTGACATTGTGATGAAATTTTGGAGATTATTTGCATATGATATAAATCGTCATGGTAGACATTGATATGTAGAAATTGTTCCTTTGACATGCATTGCAATATGGACATGGAATTGACATCACATTCATGGGCATGAGTCATGAGTGTGGGTGTGTGTATGCATGGTTAATCAAACACCATTATTGGTGATTGATGGGTGGACTCGGGAAAATTGGGCTGAAAATTTGAATAAGTCGCATGGTTGCATGAAAGAAAAATTTGTGTCAGGTATAGCAAGAAGGGGTAGATTCCCCTCTCGGGTGCAAGATCCGGCGACTTGGTTATACACTCCCCTGTGGTGAAATTCTGGAAAAGTGTAGTATGGTGTACGGAATCGACGGTATAAAATCTAAAATATGTTGCCCAACAAGACACAAGATTTTGATTTATAAGTACTCATACAATGAGTAACACCCATGAATAATTTAGTTTTATAATAAAACAACTTTTATTTCAAACAATCATTTGGTGAATTTTTTCGTCAATTGACGGATTCAGTATACCTTGGCATTGCATTGTGTCGTGGGAGTCGGTGATGACTTGGGTTTAAGTGCATAAGTGAGGAGTATCATCTCATTTCATGGCATGACATGGTTGCATTCTACATTTAATGCATATTCTTGTATGAAATGATTGTTAAATGTTGTTTGTTGCTTATACACACCACATATGCATCTAAGGTGGGAAGTAGCCTCTGTAGGGATTATTCTATTGGGCATTGGCTCACCCTATATGGGAAAATATTTCAGGTGGGAAAGATACATCGGTGGATGGCTCCAATTTGGACCCTCATGTTTGAAGAAAGCCGAATGTGGCTTTATTTTGTGTTAATGTAAAACATTTGTGGAAATAAAGTTTTGGGCATGTGATCTTTTGCAAATAATTGTAATAGAACTTATATGGATTATTGTTAAACTAACCTTGCATGTTTTGATATAAATATAAATAATTGGACCCGGTGTGGCCAATGTGTACTTATAATTGGACCCGGTATGGTCATTGTTGAATATTGGACCTCGGATGGGTTTTGTTATTATATGATTGCACAAGTTGAGTTTTGGGTAGAGCTTCCTGTACAAAGGAGACTCTGCCCGAATTTTGTCAAAATTATGGTTCCCGGTAAATGGGGCACAATGGCGTGATATCGAATTACTTGGTATCCACGGTTATTTTACAGGTTGATGGGTAATCAACGGACCCCTAGATTTTGGGGCGTCACAGCTTGGTATCAGAGTCTAAGCATACGAATAACCTAGGGCTCGATGGGCACGGGTATAGACCATTGCATTCCATATGCATTTCATGTTATGTGTTCTACTTGCTACATGCTATGTGTAAATGTTTGCTAAATACTTGATCCCTAACTTGGGATATTAATTAATTGATCTATTACTATCTTATGTGTGTGTAGATGGCAACTAGAGGAAGGGGACGTTGGGGGTGGATGAACAACCAACCACCACCATTGGCGTTTGACCAACAAGCCTTCATGGAGGCTATTAGTGCGGCGGCAGCTACCATTGCACAAGCTAGTGCTACGGCCGCTACTATTGCACAGACAGGTGCATGTGGGAGTCAAGGAGGTTCAAGTCACCTCCAGAAGTTCAGGGCACACAATCCTCCGATCTTTCTGGGAGGGGCGGATCCTATGGTGGCTGACCATTGGTTCTGACAAGTGGACAAGATCTTGAGGGCTTTGGAGATTACCTCCAATGCCACGAAGATAACGCTAGCTAATTTTCAACTAGAGGGAGAATCCCAAGTGTGGTGGGATTGGGTCAAGGACTCCAAGAACTTGGAGGTAATGACATGGGCAGAATTCAAGGAGCTCTTTATGGGAAAGTACTTCCCAACGGCTGCTCGACATGCAAAGGCTCGGGAGTTGTTAGACTTGAGACAAGGGACAATGACGGTGATGGAGTACATGACTAAGTTCACAGAATTAGCCCGTTTCGCCGATGACTACGTGGCCAAAGATATGGCCAAAGTGAGGAAGTTTGAGGATGGTCTTAAATTGTCCATTCGGGGTAAAATTGTGGGTCTTCTTCTGCAAGACATAGACTCGATGGTCGCGACTGCTATGGCCATTAAGAAAGAGGTGGATGACGCAAGGAGCATCCGGGAGTCTGGTGCAAAAGACAAGAAGAAGGAGGGTCAATCCTCTTCTTCTAGCTCAGGGAAGAAGTAAAGGACTTCTACTCCACAAGGGTTTCAGGGACAGGGCCGCAACTATCAAGGCCAAGTTCAATCCTCCTAAGGTGGGAGAAATCAGGGGCCTTCCTACCAGGCAGCCCAGAGGACTTACTATCATTGCCACCAGCTGCGTCACATGAAGCGGGATTGTCCTCAGAGGCAAGGATCCCAAAGTTATGGCTTATTTCAGTCCCAGACTTCGGTGGGGCAGCCACAAACACATTATACTCATCATCACCCTACCATGGGCCAAGGGAACCAGTACCAGTTCCAAAATGCTACTCAGGCCCAAATTACTTCGCGTGCAGGGATTCTGTAATTTGAGCAGATGGACCAGGGCATGGGTAGAGGCCGAGGCTAGGGCTTACAAGCTGGTACTTCGGGGACCCAGGGGCGTGTCTACACCATGATACCTCAGACTGAGCCGACAGATCCGTCGGTGATACAAGGCACATTTCTACTCTCTCGCTTATGGGCAAGGGTATTATTTGATTTTGGTGCATCGCATTCATTTAATGCTGCATCTTGTGTGCAAGACTTGGGCTTAAAGGTTGAGACTTTGGAAGAGTCATTGCATGTGAGTTCTCCCCTAAGAGCTAGGGTGAGAATTGATCAGATATATTGGGGTTGTGAGTTAGAGATCTCGGGGATTCTACTCAGCGTGGACCTTAGGGTCATGAACATGTCCAAGTTTGATGTTATCCTTGGTATGGATTGGTTGGCGGCACATCGGGTAGTCATTGATTGTGATCGAAAGAAGGTCACTACTTATACGCCGGAGGGTATTTTTTTCAAGTTCCAGGGGGAAAAGCATAATGATTTACCTCAAGCCGTGTACGACTCTAGATGGCACAAACAGTTGATGGGTTGGCTTACAAGCCTTACCTTGGAGGACGAGACGAGACAGGAGTTAAGCCTTCCTCAGGTTGTATGTGAGTATGAGGATGTTTTTTCGGATGAGCTACCAAGATTACCTCCACATAGGGATGTAGACTTCACCATTAAGTTGCATTCTGGTACATCGCCTATCTCTATGACTCCACACAGGATGACACCAATTGAATTGCAAAAACTCAAGGTCCAGTTGCAAGAATTATTGGACAAGTGCTTCATTAGATCGAGCACTTCACCTTAGGGCACTCCAATGTTGTTTGCCAAGAAGAAGGATAAAATCCTTCGATTATGCATAGACTATCGACAGTTGAATAGGGTTACTATCAAGAATAGGTACTCTTTGCCGAGGATTGATGACTTGTTTGATTAGCTAAGAGGGGCGCGGGTCTACTCCAAGATAGATCTACGTACCGGTTATCATCAGTTGAGGGTTAAGGAGGTAGACATCCCTAAGAAGACGTTTAGAACGCGGTATAGGCATTTCGAGTTCACAGTGATGCCATTTGGGTTGACAAATGCTCCAGCAGCATTCATGGATCTCATGCATAGGATATTCCAACCCTATTTGGATCAGTTTGTCGTGGTCTTCGTTGATGACATCTTGATATACTCCAAGTTTGAGAAGGAGCATGAGGGTCATTTGAGAATTATTCTCCAGACATTGAGAGATTTCAGTTGTACGCCAAGTTCAGCAAGTGTGAATTCTAGCTTGAAGAATGGAAGAAAATGAACACTGAAAAATATTGTTGTCTTCCCAACCTTCGCTAGTCAGCCGCCTCTTTCTCCAAATCACTAATGTTCCCCTTTACCCATTCCTCTCTCCTATCCTTCACAAACCTCCTCAATTCTGACTCTTTAAGGATCAGATTAAAAATAAAAATACAGTCCTAATATAAGTAGGAAAGTGTCCACTAAAATTTCTTGCACCAGGTTCCAGAATGTGAACAGTGCACGTGTTACAACTGTAAGCCCAATTTTGACCTTGATTCAGTCTATATCTCTTAAAACTCAAAACATAAAAGTTGTAGAGCATTGTCTTAGTGTTCCATAGCATCTTGAATCATCTCAAGCGGAGCTTGTATGAAATAGTTATGCCCAAATAACGAAGCAGTGTGGAAACTGTCCAAAATCGTCCAATTAGCTTCGTTTTGCATTCAATGTCTCCATTTGCATCATATTTGCATTCTCATCAGTGCCAAACTCTTCATCTAAATGAGAATGAGTCACTAGATGATGGGCTTGTAAAATTTGGATCTCCCTTTTTTTTTTTCAAATCTGAAATAAATTTAAATAACAACAATGAAGCCTAAAATCAACAAACATAAATAAAATTAGACTAAAGTTTAAAGTTAAGAAGTGATTAAATATAAGAAATTATGAAAGTCATCACCATATGTGAGTAGAGTTAATGTAAAATCAAAGCAAAGTTCAACTATATATATTTTATAAACAATGAACATTGTAACAACAAAAAGGGAACTAGCATAATCACATGAATAGAAATTGGCACATGATATACAAAATAGCCACTATTTGTCTCCTTACTCACATAAGTCATGCATCCAACAATAACTCTTGAGCTCAAATAAGTCTTTTCTTAAGGTTGTAATGTGGCCTTGGGTGTTGTGGCTTTGGAATGAAAGGGTATAGGAATTCAAAACATTACCCTGAGAGAACTTTACATACAAGTGTTTCTTGACATATACTTTCTCATTCACCCCTATAAGCATGATTTTCAACACTTGCTTATACATATTTTTTCATTGTATTCCTTGCATACTTTGCATGCTCATCATCATCATTTTTTCCCTTTTTTTTCCAAGCATATGCCTCTGTTTCTCTTCTTTTAGCAAGTCAAACAAATACTGATTTCACAAGTGCACACAAATTCACTTTTTTTTAATTAATATTTGTCAACCACATGCATTCATAAATATAAACCAAAATAGTTCAATCATAGGATAAATCAAGGTAAAGGAAATCATTTATATGCTCAGATTGGTTATTATAAGTGGTATGAGAATTGAAATCTATTCAAAAAATCTCAATCATTACTTCTAGGGATAATAAAATTTCAATAAACAAGGCTAAGGCTCAAATTATCAAATATGGCCTAAAATCATGTCTCAATAGTCCTTGGTAACACACTCACTATGCTAGCAATTCAAAATCAAGCAGTCATTCACAAAATTAGTATTGATCAAAACAAATATAATGAGACTATTCAAATAATGTTGTTAAATGAAATTATTTGTATTGAGTAAATGAAAATGCCACTCTAAGAATGAATGACTCTAAACTCACAAGGGACATTAGGTTAATCTCCACTCTATGTATCAAGTTGCAAAGTGAGAGTATATTTTCCTAACCTCTATTCAGGCATGGTCATATGAGTAATAATAATTCTAAGTGTGAATTGGGAATATAATCTATGATACTGAAATGTAGGCTAAACTCTTATAACAGAATAAAGTATAAACAAGTTTAGGTTTCATCATGTACCATCTATCCAATTATCAGTTTCATTATATGCACATAATTAATTCAAAGCAGTTGGCAGATTAATTCCAAAAAAAATTGCAATGAAATCATAATATATATAATTCAAAATTGGTTTCCATTATAGACTCTAATTAAAATGAAAATATGCAACCTAAGTCATGCCCTGACTCTACTAACTATGACTGGAGCTTTAACTATCACTCAATCCTAAATTAAATACTACTAAGTAACCAGCAAAACCATCTGAAAAAAAATAGCAACTATCTAAGAAGAAGGAACTGCCCCATCAAGTGGTCCAAGTTGAAGGCGTTGAAGAATCTCACCATGCTTCGCTAAAGTACCCCTAATCTGTCTTTTCTCATCTAGAATCTGAAGCAAGAGATCTTTATCAGACCAGGTATCCACAAGGTCTCTCATCAGCGGACCCACTTTCTCCTCAGCATTAGTAGGATCATCTCCCTCCTCATCCTCACCAGGCTCATTTGTCGTAGCCTCTGGTATAACTCCTCTAACCATAGTGCCATGGCTCTTCACCAACGTCATATTATCTAATACCCTCGGGCATTTCTCCTTCAACATCTCCTCCCTCACCGCAATACCTCTATCCATACAAATACAAGTGACCAAGTACCCGAATAAAAGTGAAACATTCTTGGTGTTGTCCTTTAATGCCCTCTGTATCTTGGCCATAATAATAGAAGACAAACAGACAGTACAACCAGTCCTAATAGCATACAATAACTTGACCCTCTTTGGATAAATATGAATCATCTGGGCCAACGGAAGCATACTAGTTACTGAGATCCAACTCAAGATCTTGTACTTTTCTGTCAACTGTCCCTGGTTCACTTCTTATCCCTCTGTAGCCATACAAACGGGGATCTCCAGTGAGTTCAATGGTTGCATCTTGCATGTTATAAATTATTGACAAAGTGAAATGTAGCCTCGGTACCACATTCACCTTTGCCACCCAAAAAAATCATAAGGGAGTCAACAACAAAAATTATTGCCCTGACCATAGTTCTGAACCTCTTTGAATCCATCATCTCAACATTAGAGTAGAATTCTCAGATCAGTGTGATCGCACCTCAGCCCGATATATTCAAAAAATTACCCCATCCCCTAGTAGTCATTATCTCCTCAATCCCATACCCAATAAAATCCTCCCAAACCAAACACCTCTCCATCACAATGGGACAACTAGCAAAATAATGAATGTATTTCTTCTCAACCTCCATAGTAGGGAAATGGGAGAATCAAAATGGTGTCAAACCCCATACTCATCTATCACAATTTCGGGTTCCTGCGTAGTTGGTTGGGTGGATCGTGCACCCCATCGACTAGGGAACGACTCTAATCCTATGCTGACACTTAGTCTCCTATATGCATTGTCCTAACTACATGCAATACTCAAAATAAAATTAAATAAAATCATAAAATAAATTCAAAAATCACAAAGCTAGATAAATACTTTTCATCACAATCAATTATCTCACCCCCCCCCCCCCAAGCTTAATTAAGTATTGTCCTCAATGAATAAAAGAAAAGAAAGAGATCATTAAAATAAATCGAGGGAGAGAAAGAAATACATGTACCTGCAACATCTTTACCAAATCCTAACACTTGAGAAACAAACTTTACACAATAGAAAAATTACATAAAATAAAGATAAAAATAAAATTCTAGTATACAATAAAAAAAATTGCATTCAATTTTCAAAATCATAACATAGTTCCACCAACTCAATGGACTTCACCTCGGCCACAAACCTTCCAAAAATGGTTTCAATCTTTGACCATTTACCTTAAAAATGTTGTCATTCTTAGGGTTCTCAATTTCCATAGCTCCGTGGAGAAAAACGTTTTTAACTACAAATGGGCCCTACCACTTTGACCTTAACTTACCAGGAAAAAGGTGGAGGCAATAATTATAAAGCAAAACCTTTTGGGAAGGCTCAAAGTTATTTCTCATGGAAGACTTTCATTCTAGCTTTGGCAATATCATATGCTTCATTCCTAAGTTCTTCCAATTTATTAATATAAAGCTTTCTAGGCACCCGTACTTTGTCTATATCAAAATTCATACATTTAATTGTCTAGTACGCTCTATGTTCAAGCTCAACAAGCAAGTGAAAAGGCTTCCCATAAATTAGCCTATATGGAGACATACCAATAATAGTTTTAAAATTCATACAGTAAGCCCATAAGACATCAGTCAGTCTAAAAGACCAAATTTTGCTATTCAGATTTACCATTTTTTCTAAAATCTATTTTATCTACATATTAGCTAATTTTTCCTGCCCACTTGTCTATGGATGGTAAGGGGTTCTCACTTTATGATTGATAGTATACTTTTGCATCAGATTTCAAAAAAATTGTTACAAAAATGAGTCCAACCATCACTAATAATGGCTCGAGGTATCCTAAACTATGAAAGAATGTGTTCTTTAAAAACTTGATCATTGTGTGGTGATTATTATAATCTCAACCCATTTAGAGACATAGTCTGCAACAACTAAAATATACAGGTAACCAAATGATTGGAGGAATGGTCCCATGAAGTCGATGTCTCAACAATCAAAAACATCTATCACTAAAATAGCATTTAACGACATCATATTCCTTCGTAAGATACCCCCAAACCGTTGGCAATGATCACATGATAGACAAAAAGCATGTATCTTGAAACAGTGTGGGTCAAAAAAATCCACACTATAAAATTTTTGCAACAATTTTTTTGTATGAAATGTGGCCTCCACATGCTTCAAAATGACAAAAATTAATCACACTGTGGATCTTATGGTTACATATACATCTCTTAATAATTTGGTCTTCATAATATTTAAATAAATAAGGGTTATCCCAAAAGAAATGGCATACTTCAACTAAGAACTTTTTCCTATCCACATAACTGAAAGAAGAAAGAAAAGCACATGTGGTTCAATAATTGGCAATATCTGCATACCATGGTACCTTTGAGACTGCTAACAACTGCTCATTTGGGAAGCTTTCATTTATAGGCACCTATTCCTCAGGAAAATCATAAGTCAAGTGGAAAAGATGGTCAACCACCACGTTTTCCACTCTTTTTTTGTCTTTCATGATCAAATCAAATTCCTGTAGTAGGAGTATTCATTGAAGCAATTGCAGATTGACATCCTTCTTGGTCAATAGATATTTTTGGACTACATGATCAGTGAAAAAAATAGCTGAGGAGCCTACAAAATAAGATCTAAATTTATCCAAGGCAAAAACGACTTCAAGTAACTCTTTTTCAATCATAGAATAATTCATTTGAGTATCATTCAAAGTTTCACTTGCAAAATAAATCACATATGGATTTTTGTCCTTTCTTTGCCCTAACACTGCTCCTACGGCATATTCATTGGCATCGCACATCAATTCAAAGGGTAAGGACCAATCAGGTGGCTGCATAATGGGGACAGAAATTAGGGTACCTTTAACCTTTTCAAAAGCTTTTTGGCATGCATCATCCCACACAAAAGGGAACATCCTAACTTAGGAGATAACACATGGATCTAGATATAGCACTAAAGTTCATTATGAATCTCCTATATAATCCTGCATGCCCTAATAATGATCTTACCCCTTTTAAAATTTTAGGAGCATGTAAATTGTCAATTAGATCAATTTTTGCTTTATTAACCTTAATTCCTTCAAATGAAACAGTGTGAACTAACCCTATACCTTGTATCACCCTGGAGTGACACTTTTCCCAATTAAGAACCAAGTTAGTATTTTCACACCTAATCAACACTTTTTCCCAATATTTTAAACATAAATCAAAAGAATCACCATAAACTAAAAAGTCATCCATTAACATTCCCAAACATCTCGCTGCCATAACACTGAACAGACTCAACATACATCTCTAAAAAGTTATAGGAGCATTACATAGACTAAACGGCATCCTCCTATATGCAAATGGGCCAAAAGAACAGGTGAATGTCATTTTTTCCTGATCATCTAGTGTTATCTCGATTTAATTATACCCTGAACAACCATGTAGGAAACAATCAAATGTATGACCCATTATCCTCTCCAGAACCTAATTTTAAGCACATAGTTAGCCCACATAAAAAATTAAATTCATGACAATTTTATAAACCCTACAAAATCTAACCCGAGTCAAAAAATTTTAATTTTAATAATTTAAGCCCATTGTCCAATTCATAACATTAGAAACCCAAAAAACTAAAGCTAAAATAAAAAAAATACTCAAAATTCAACTCATATTTATCCCCCCCCCCCACACACACACACACTCTCTCTCTCTTCGATAAAAAACAAGGAAAAGCTTCTTTGTTTAACTGAAAAGGAAAAGCTGAAACCTCTATTTCATTCTCTCTCTATTGTGACACTAACACATCATCCTTTCTCTCACACACAAAAACTTAAAAATGAATTAATATTAAATAAAAAATTAAAAAAATTAATAATAAAAATAAAAAAGCCTCATTTAGTGTTACCACTTTAGGCCTCAAATTACCTTGAGCCACCCCTAGAGATGACCACCGGGTATGACTTGCTCTCTCCAAGAAATGCATATTTTCAATTCAAGTCTTGGTAGTTTTTCACTAGAAGTAAGTGACTTCTCGCCACTAGGAGAAAACTCCTCAAACTTGGGCACCCACGACCCGATAGCATGGACATGAAAAGCCTCTAGCTCCCTAGCTAGACTCGTGTAATCCTCATCTAGAATGGACTCAAGATCAGATGTAATGGACTCGATCAAACATGTCTCCAATAAGTCCCCTACAAGTGCCCTATTAATGTGCTCTTGTGCCAATGATTCTATGGAGTGCACCTCTCTCACTTCTTCCTCCTCACCCCAATTTTTTGGCTATATTGAAAATATTTAGGTCAAGAGTTATATTCTCGAATGATATTTTATGGCCCCATTCCTGCAATTAATTAAGGCATTCGAAGTAGTAAGGAAAGGTCTACTGAGAATAATAGGAATTTGATTTCCCAAGTGTGTAACAAGATGGGTATCCAATACAATGAAATCTAAAGGAAAATAGAACTTATCCACCTGGACAAGTACACCCTCAATTATCCTCCGAGGGACTTTTATAGAATGGTCTACCAACTGCAATGTAATGCTTATAGGCTTGAGCTTGCCTAACCCTAGTTACTAGTAGACAGTGTAGGGGAGTAGATTAACACTGGCTCCAAGATCAATCAAAGATTGCTCAATCTTGAAGTTCCCTATAACACTAGAAATTGTGAAACACCCTGAGTCTTTGAATTTAGGAGGAGTCTTAAGTTGAATTATGGCACTGGTCTATTCAGTCAAAAAGGCCCTTTTTTGAACATTTCCATTTCCATTGATAGTGCACAATTCCTTTAGGGACTTGGCATAGGAAAGGACATACTTGATGGCATCCAAAAGTGGTATATTGATATTAACTTACTTAAAAAGCTTATAAATCTCAACATGGTTACTTAGAGGATTTCTTGAGTGTTTGAGGGAAGGGAGCAGGAATAGGATATGGAGGCTTCTCAACTTCTCTAGACTCTTTGAAAGGAGATACGATTTCAAAGTCTGAGGTGTCTCCACTAGACATGCAAATATGAAATCACAAATGAATGCAAATCAAAGAAACTAGCCACTAAAAATCAAATAACAATAATTAGAAGAAATTAATAGAACTTAACATATAGTAAAAAATTAAAAGAAATCTAAAGGATGGAACGAAGTTACTCAGAAAATAAGATTCTCCAAATAGCTCGGTATGAAGGAAAATTCTCCTTTTTAGCTTTTGTACCCTTCAGATCCCTGGCATCTACACCAAAAACTTGCTTCACTCTAAATTGGTGCACCCAAGTACATGTGATCAAGTGTAGTAATTACTCGATAGGTTCGAGGTTGATCCATAGGGATTGAATAGATTGTAGGAAGGTAAAAGAGAAGAACAATTTGAAAGTTATTTGAATTGAGAAATTATTGTAAATTGAAAGAAATTTCTTATAGGGAAAACTACTCTTTAGTTTCGAAATCAGGGCTTGTTCATGCACACCAAATATTATACTTATGCAATTATATTTTATCTCAGTTCACTTCCAAGTCAGTGTAATCAACTGTAGTATATAACTATGAAAACCAAGTGTTGATTGATACGAAAATATGAATTTAAGAACTAGTTTTGTAAACTCATAGGGAATTATAAGAATTACTCATACCAAGAATTCAATCAAGTTGATAAGTAATCAAATAAGTATATAGACTACAATACTTTACTAAAAATCATTCATTCAATCTTTAAGTAATAAAAGATAAATCATTTAAAAATAACAAGAATAATTGCGTAAATAATAATATTCAATGTAAAATCCCAAAACCCTACCCTAACTAAAGAGTAAAAGAAGAACTACTCCTATGACATAGTTGTTCTCCTCAAAAGGCTAGAAAAATAAACTAAGGACTAGATCCTTTTAACAAGAGCCCTTATCCCCGTATTTATATGGAGAGAGCACTCAGTATTTTTGGGATTATAGGTCCAAACAAATAGGTTAGACGTCAGGAGGCGCGTCCAGACGAAAGATTAGTGATCTACTTTGACTTGATCGATACACGCATCTGAACAAGCTTCTTTTGCCTAGACATAAGCACTTTCTATCGTATTTACTGTTCGCACACACTCCCACGTTTGCACAACTTCAATGCTCTGGAAATCCACAACTTCTTAGCAATGTCCGAACATAAAGGTGGCATCTGAATAGAGGTAGTTCGTATCGTAAAAGTCAAATCACTCTCCAAATTCAAAGGTTTCATTGTCCAATTATTGTGTCCAGATGAAAGAGTTGCATTCAGATGCACCTATCTATTCAAGAATGAATGGCTCAGGCCCCACTTCCTATGGAGTTGACCTTTGACTTCTTTCTCAATGCAATTTTGGTCCCCTTGAATTCATTTTAATCTCCAATCGACTAGTCAATTTACCAAGTACACCAATTAAGCTCATTTTACTTGTTTTACCTGACAAATTGATCAAACACTAAAAATCTAGTCAAAACATAATATCAGGGGATAATTCATTCAATAGCCCTAAAGTAATGCAATTCTCCATAAGTAAAGAAATGGTGCTTGGAAGTCTTCCTCTTTCCTTTCTATGGTTCGATGTTTTGCAAATTTTCTAAGTGTTTTTGTGGCAAGATCTTCAACGAGTCCACGAAGATTGTTCCTGCATTGCTCGAAAGGATAAGGCCATAAAAAGGGCTATTTATGACCGCATGATTGCACTAGTGAAGGACGAGCAACTGGACATCAAAGTTTCCAAGCTTTGTGAGGATATCCTAGTCCTCGAAGCTTAAATGACCGATGTAGAAGAAGAAAGAGACCATTTGAAGCCTTCCAATAGTGACTTGAAGTTCTTAGAAGCTGAGGCCTCTCGCCAACTCTCCTAGACTCAAGAAGATCATACTGCCCTTCTTGAAAAGTTTGAAAGTTTCAAAGCTGATTCTAAGGCCAAGGAAGATGTAGCCTTCAAGGATGGGATGGAGAAGGCTGAGGAAGAGCTCACCTAACAAGTTAGTCAGATTGAGAACATAAACTTTAAGAAGGATTAGGATGAAGCTTTATGGGTTGTCAGTGTTCTTCCATCTTTTGAGCTATTCGGTCATCATTCTATTTTTTGATTCAAGTTGCATTAGATTCTATCATTCCAAACCATCCTATTCCCTAAGCTTTTTTTTTTTAAAAAAATGTACTTAAGAAAACCTTTTGATTAATATAAGGAATCATTTTTGGTAATTCTTGGCACTTTATTTGCATAAATTCTCTTCCACTGGCAAGTGGTTCGGTCTCAATGAATGGTTTGGGCCTTCATACTTGAAAAAAAATTTACCCTTTTTCTCTAGCATAGAGGTTCGGCCTCAATGAAGGGTTCTGGCCTTTAAACTTAAAAAAAGTTCATCCCCCCTTCCCCTAGTAGAGAGGCTCATCTTCAATGAAGGATTCGAGCCTTTAAACATAGAAAAAGTTTATGCCCCCTTCCCCTAGGAAAGAGGTTTGGGCTCATTAAAGAGTTTGGGACTTCATATCAGTTACTTACTGACCTGCAATTCATTTCAATCTTGAATCTTTACCCATTAGGCTTACACCGTCATGCCAAGCCTTAGGCCTAAGTTCAATCAATTGGTTGCACCTGAGCTAGGTCCCTGTCTTTGTTAGGAATTTTTTCCTCCCTGCCTTGGTAGTAGGTTATCTACTGCCCAAGCCTCGTCGAGTCTTATGCTCAAAATTTATTCGTGGGACTTTTTAATTTCTTTTGCCTTGCAAAAGTTCATATAGGATTTATAAAGACACTTTGTAAGAAAAAATATTTTTTTATAAACATTGATATAAAATACCTTACAACTTTTCAAAAGACCTAGCTAACACTGTAAGTACTTTAATTCAATTCCTTTTTGGAAGCATTCCGGAGCTTGATGATCAAAGGTACTTCGATCTTTGCTTGCTTCTGTAGGTACTTCAAAAGTAGTACTTTCGTAGGTTCACTATGTTCGAAGGTTGTGGAAGTGGCTTCTCCTCTATGGTTTCAAGTTTGTAAGACCCATTTCAACCAACTGACGTGATCGTGTAAGTTCATTCCCAATTGGCCCCAAGCTTTCCTTCTGTTGGTTCTTTGGTAGTGCCCATGATTGCCCTTAGGACCAAGTCCCCGACCAAGAATCCCCTTGGTGAGACCTTTGAGTTGTGAGCTCAGGACATCTACTACTGATAGGATGTCATTCTTATGGTTGCTGACTCCTTTCATTCATCTACCAGGTCCATGTCCTTGGCGATGGAATTTTCATTTTTTGTATTATTTGTCAATTCTAACATAAGAGTAGGGAGACCTTTCTAGTGGTATGACTACCTCGATCCCGTATGCTAATGTGTATGGAGTTTTCCCCATTGCCCGACTTGGTGTGGTTTAGTGCGTCCACAATGTTGGGCAACTCTTCCATCCATTTTCAATTAGCTTTCTCCAACATATTCTTTATCTCGTCCAAGATTGTTTTGTTTGATATCTCTGCTTGCCCATTATTTTTTCGGTAAAGAGGTGAAGAGTAATTATTTCAGATCCCATAATGGTGGCAGAACGCTTTGAATGGTTCGTTATTGAACTAGGTGTCATTATTAGAGACTAGAGCTCTAAAGATGCCAAACCTTGTATTGATGTTTTTTCATATGAATCTCTTTGTGTCAACATCGCGTATATTCACCAAGGGTTCGACTACCACCCATTATATAAAATAATCAGTTCCTACAAGAAGGTGTTTCTTGTTTCTGGGGGCTTTAGGCATTGCCCCAATGATATCCAATCCCCATTGTGCAAATGGCCATGGGCTTTTTAGGGGGCTCAAATTTTGTGCTAGCTGCCTCAAAATGGATGAGAATTTTTGACACTTTCTCGCATTGTCTTGCGTAATGTTTCACATCCTTCTACATGTAGTGCCACCAATAGCCTTGTGATAATGCTCGATGCATCAAGGATCTATCTACTATCTAGGCCTCGTAACATCCTTCGTGGATTTCAAAAAGGAAGTCTTGAACTTTAGTTGGGTGCATGAAGAACAGGTATGGACCTGTGAAAAAGAGTAAATAAATTTCATCTTTTGGCAATAATCGGAACCTACCTATTTTATCCTTATTTTGTGGGTCACCTTTTTATCTATAGGAGGTTGCTCATTCTTCAGGAAGCTTATGATCGGGTCCATCCAACTAGGGCCTATTCGCCTGACAGTGTCTATGCCAACTATTGTTAGCTCAGTGCTTGGTCTGCCCTGGTATTCCACCAAGATTATCCTGGCTAAATTTTCCTCGATAGCATATGTTAAGGCTACTAAAGCATCGACGTGTCCATTCTTAGCACTTTCCACCTGCTAGACTATAACCTTTGGGATCTTATTCGGTAGTGGCTATCTTATGGTATGCCATCATTCACTCATTTTTCACAAGGTACTGCCCTGACAGTTGATTTATGATGATCTACAAATCCAAATAGATGTTTAATTGCTAAGCACCCATGTCAATTGCAAGCCTCACACCAACTAGAAGAGCTTCATATTCTGCTTTCATTGTTCAAAATGCCAAAGTCTAGTCTTACTACCATCTCCAGCACGTGTCCTTCTGAAGATTCTAAAATTATTCCTACTTTGGCTTCTTTTTGGTTTGACGAGTCGTCCATGTACAGCTTCTAAGAATCTTCAAGCTCTAAGGTCCTCCTATCCCTCCCTTCCATTTTAGGTTCCAAGGCATTTGGAGTATTTTAGAGTTCAGGGGTGTTATCATTTCTAGGGGTGAATTCTACTAAGAATTTGGCCACCACTTGTCCTTTAATTGCATTTTGTGGCTCGAAGGTGAGGTCATATTTCCCGATCTCCACCACTCATTTTGGTAGTCTACCAGATAAATTATCCTTTTTGAATAATGTTTTTAATGGTTGGTCTGTCAAAACTATGATCAAATGAGCCTGGAAGTAATGCCTTAGCTTTCTAGATGAGCTGATTAGAGATAAGGTCAATTTTTCTGGAGGCAAGTACCTAGTCATCGCATCAAAAAAGTGTATTACTTGTGACCCCTAAAACCGGGGGTCCTTTATCAACCGTTGACCATCCGTCAACTCGCGAAAATACCCGTGTTTGTCGCACAACTTGACGTCACATCAATAACATCCCCTTAACTGGGATTATAACTCACACGTGTAACCTGTGTACATTTTATCATATAATCAAATCATGGTCCAATGTACCACATTTCATACTCTATTATAGTCCATTTATATTCTAGGAACCAAAGAATCCATAGCCCAAAAGCTTGACAAAGTAATTTTAAAATTTCAGATTTTTAAAAAGTGTACTGATGGGCCCTACCGGTACGAGTTGCTCACTGGAAAAGCCATATCAGTACGGGTAACCCACTTGAAAAATCTGTACCAATACAGGTAACCTACTAGACCTCATCATACCAATACGCCATACCGGTATGCTTTGCCAACTTTTGCCTATTTCACCTGTTTTTCATTTCTAACACATTCCAACCTATCCCCTTTCAATCCAACACATGTGCAATGACAATTTTCATGTAACACAAGATCCTTACAAATTCTATTACATGAATTTACATACCAAAGCTAAGTTTTTATAAAGATTTTACAAAAACTTAAAATAAGCCACATCTCGGCTTTCTTCATCCTTGAGGTCCCATATGAGGGCTATCCATCGGCGTACATTCTGAACCTGAAATGTTTTCCCGTATAGAATGAGCTACGTTCAATAGAGTATCTCCTACAAAGTTACTCCCCAACCTAAGTGCATATTAAATGTGCACATGCAACAATCAACAACCATTATCCATTTCAATCAAGAACATGTAATTCAAGATGAAAATTCTATCATGTCATGTCATGATATGAGATGATACACACTCATACACTTTAACCCGAGTCCTCACCGACTCCCACAATGCAAGTATTATAAAACCAAATCATTGTTGGATGTTACCCATCGAATGAGTACTTTATAAAACAAAATCATGTGTCTTTATTGGGTATAGAATTTTGGAATCACACCGCTAGCTCCGTACATCATTACACTTTTTCGGAATTTCACCGCAGGGGAGTGTATGAACCAAGTAGTCAGGTCTTTCACCCGAGGGAGAATCTATCCCTCCTTGCTATACCTAACACAAGTTTTTCATGCAACATGTAACTCGACCGGATCTTCGATCTAACCTTCTCGAGTCCACTTATCAAGCACCAAGAGAACTGTTTGATTAAACCATGTACACAAAACCACACTCATGCCTAATGGCCATGAATCGAATACCAATTTTATGCTCAAAATGCAATGAATTTCAAATGAGCAATTTAAAATGTATATCATCATATTCCATGGCAACTTATATCATATGCATGTAATCACCAAAATCTATCACACCGTCAACATATCACAAGGCATACATCAACGACAATATCACAAGCATGTTATACATCATTCATGTCATAACAAACTTAATTCTCACATAGGCATTTAACAAACACCTTTAAGGAACCAATCATGTTATCACACAAAATTGCCCACATAATAACAAGTTTCAAGAAATTATACAAGCAACTTCCTTACACCAAAATCAAATTAGAAATTGGTCTAAGCCATTACTATAAGTATTTCTTTATTTCCATAACAATAGGCAAGTGACCTATGTTGTTTTATACACTTACCCATCCCATATAACATCCTAGGTAAGAAATAAACCCGAGTAGGAGGAAACCCTACCTCTTGAAGCGAGATATGAGTGGTAGAAAGCCTCAAGAACACCTCCCAAGCCCAAAACTCTTGATTTTCCCAAATCTCCTCTTTGGATCTTCGATGCAATACTTCGTTCTTGGTGTGGTTGCATAGCGCTCATCGAGGTGATCAACTTTAACTCTTGGTCCGAGTCGGTTTAACCAACGGAGCTCCGTAGATCGTAGGGAGAAGGTAGAAACTTTTATTTTTCTTTTCTCTCTTTTTCTTCTAAAGTGAGAAATCAGCTGATCAAGTGGGGAAGTTCGGATATTTTCCCCTATTCATAGTCTTTAATTGCGTGGTCCACGTCGCACCGCACGTGCCCTATTTTCGAGTTCTTTTTTTTCCGGAACGACTTAATTTCGTCCCGGTTTAAGTTCAAATAAAATTTATTTGAACTTTCCTTCAATTATAAGGAAATTTTATAAATTTTATTTTTGGGAACATTTGTAAGGTCACCCGACACCCAGTTGTCTTGAAAAACGTGTAAAATCTGACTATCTCAAAATTCAATGAAAATTGACTAGGCAACTCAATTTCAAGAGACGAATCCAACGGGGAAGTCATTGTGTCATCTGAGCTCTATAGAAATATGTATTTTAAATTCCCATTATAGTGGCAAATTACTATTTTGCCCTTTTTCAGAAAAAGTTCAAATTTATCCGGGTTTTACATTCTTCCCCACTTAAAAGAATTTTGTCTCTGAAATTCACACAAACATGCACATTCAACCACATGCATATGTGACATGTATATTATATGCATAACTACAAAAAAGTACCTACATCCTTAAATAAGAAAGGATAACTGGTACGGATAGTGTTCTTGCGCTCTCATATTGCCTTCTCCACTCCTTGGTGCTGCAATAGCACCTTTACTAGCCTCACGGTTTTGCCTCAGAAAACCTGATCCAACTATCCATGATATGTTTCGGTCCCTCCTTGAAGGTCTCATCCGCATCAACAACAAGCTCACCCCAATCCACCACATGAGTCGGATCTGGGGTGTATTTCTAAAACATGAAGACATGGAACACCTCATGAACACCCG
Source organism: Ilex paraguariensis (assembly GCA_963454935.2). Lineage (NCBI taxonomy): Eukaryota > Viridiplantae > Streptophyta > Magnoliopsida > Aquifoliales > Aquifoliaceae > Ilex > Ilex paraguariensis. The sequence continues at coordinate 72,975 of CAUOFW020000691.1, read as the reverse complement.
ACAGATTTGGCGATAACGCCAATCAGTAAGCAACTGTACCAACCTTCTCAAGCACTTCGAAGGTCCCGATATACCTCGACGATAGTTGTCCCCACTTGCCAAACCTAATCACTTCTCTCTTAGGCATCACCTTCAAGAAGACATGATCTCCCACCTCAAACTCTATAGGTCACAGCAGTTTGTCGACGTAGCTCTTCTGTCGGCTTTAAGTCGTGAGAAGACGCTTCCGTATCAAGTTCATCTTTTTCGAGGTGTCTCTAACCAATTCTAGACTCGTAGAGGGTCCTTCTCCTACCTCCGTCCAACAAACTAGAGAATGACAAGGCCTCTCATATAGTGCCTCATAGGCTGTCATCTGTATACTCACCTAATAACTATTGTTGTAGGTGAATTCCACTAAAGGTAGGTGCTCTTCCCAACTACTCTTGAGATCTAGGACGCATGCCCGTAGCATGTCCTCTAAAGTCTGGATGTTCCTTTCCGACTGACCATCCGTCTAGGAATGAAAAGCAATACTCATCATCAACTGTGTCTCTATGGCTCGCTGGAAACTCTCCCAAAAATGAATTATAAACCTAGGATCCCGATTCGATACTATAGATACGGGCACCCCATGCAACCAGACAATCTCCCATATATATAATCTACAAAATTCCTCTAGTGTGAAGGTTATCCGCACAGCCAAAAAGTGTGCCCACTTCAAAAGCCGATCCACTATCACCCATACTGCATCATGCCCTTGCGATGTTCATGTCAAGCGGATCACAAAATCCATCGTGATATGCTCCTACTTCCACTCAGCTACCTCCAAAGGCTGGAGTAACCCTGCTGATCTCTAGTGTTCAGCCTTCACCTGCTGACATGTAAGACATCGGCTAACAAAATCTCCAACGTGTCTTTTCATCTCGTTCCAATAGTATTGGCAACAAAGATCATGGTACATCTTCGTACCACCTGGATGCACCGCAAAACGAGAGCAATGGAACTCTCTAAGAATCTCCTCTCTCAGCTCCATAGACTGGAGAATCACAATTCTTCCCCTAAACCGAAGACTACCATCCATATGTATGGTCCAGCCCTCGTCACCTGTGCCCGATTGTACCTAGCCCCTGATGGACAGTATCTCCGTGTCTTGTCCCTAGGACTTGATCACTCTGCTAAGTAGGGAAGGCGTAGCCACCAAACTCCCCAAAGTGTCCTGAGCCTGGCCCATGTAGCATAGCCCGAACTGTCCTACAGTCTTGAGCATTTGCCACTCTAGAGAAGCCACACTAGCCAAGACTCCCTGTGACTTATGGCTGAGTACATTAGTGATCACATTTGCGTTACTAGGATGGTAATGCAAAGTGAAGTCATAGTCCTCCAGATACTTCATCCACCTATGTTGCCTCATGTTGAGGTCTCGCTATGTGAAGATGTACTTCAGACTCTTGTGGTCCGAATACACCTCGAATTGTTCACCATATAAATAGTGGCGCCAAGCCTTCAAGGCAAAGACAATGGCCGCCAACTCCATTTTGTGCGTAGGATAGTTTTGCTCGTGATTCTTCAGCTGTCAAGAACCATAAGCCACCACTCTTCCCGATTACATCAAAACACAACCAAGTCCATCCTTCAAGGTGTCACAATACACTGTGTACCTTTGTTCTCTTTTTAGAACTATCAGAATAGGAGCTGAAGTAAGCCTCCTTTTCAACTCCTGGAATGCCTGCTCACACGAATCATTCCACTGAAATTTAACCTCTTTCCAAGTCAGCTTAGTCATAGGTGCAGCTAGTCTGGAGAAGTCCTCGATGAACCTCCTGTAATACCCTGCCAATCCCAAGAAACTACGTATCTAGAAGACTAACTTCAGCCTCTCCCAACTCATGACTGCCTCAACCTTTTTCGGGTCCACGGATACACCCGAAGTTGACACCACGTGTTCCAAAAACTTTGCCTCCGTAAGCCAAAATTCATACTTGATGAACTTGGCGTACAACTGGTGGTCTCTCAAGGTTTGGAGAACAACCCTCAAGTGACCCTCATGCTCCTCCTCAAACTTGAAGTAGATCAAGATTTCATCAACAAAGACCATGACGAACTGATCTAGGTAGGTTGGAACACCCTATGCATGAGATCCATGTATATCACCGGGGCATTTTTCAACCCAAAATGGCATCACAATGAACTCAAAATGCCCCAACCGAGTTATAAACGTCGTCTTAGGGATATCTTCCTCCCTAATCCACAACTGATGGTAGCCGGTGCAAACATCTATCTTCGAATAGACCCACGCTCCTCTCAGCTGATCAAACAAATCATCAATTCTCGGTAAAGGGTACCTATTCTTGATAGTAATCCTATTTAATTGTCGATAGTCTATGCATAGTCGAAGGGTCTTGTCTTTCTTCTTGGCAAATATCACTAGAGCCCCCCACGGTGAAGTGCTCGATCTAATGAAGCCCTTGTCCAATAATTCTTGCAATTAGACCTTGAGTTCTTGCAACTCAGCTATTGCCATCCTATGTGGAGTCATAGAAACAGGCAATGTACTGGAATGCAACTCAATGCTGAAGTCTACATCCCTATGTGGAGGTAATCCCGGTAATTCATCCAGAAAAACATCCTTATACTCACAAACCACCTGAGGTAGACCTAACTCCTGTCTAGCCTCATCCTCCAAGATAAGGCTTGTTAGCCAACCCATTAGTTATTCGTGCCAATGGGAGTCATACACTACTTGGGGTAAAGCGTCATGTTTTTCCCCTTGGAACTTGAAACAAACACCCTCTAGTGTGTAGGTAGTGACCCTCTTTCGATCACAATCAATGACGACTCGATGTGCCGCCAACCAATCCATCCCAAGGATGACATCAAACTCTGACATGTCCATAACCATAAGGTCTACGGTGAGTAGAATCTCCAAGATTTCTAACTCACAACCCCGACATATCTGATCAACACTCACCCTAGTTTTTAGGGGAGAACTCACATGCAAAGGCTCTTTTAAGATCTCAACCTCTAAGCCCAAATCTTTCACACAAGATGCAGTAATAAAGGAATGAGATACATTATAGTCAAATAATACCCTTGCCCATAAGTGAGAGAGTAGAAATGTATGTTGAATAACTGACTGATCTGTTGGCTCAGTCTGAGGCAAAATGGCGTAGACACGCCCCTAGGTCCCCGAAGTCCCGATTTGTAAGCCTTATCCTTGAGCTCGACCTATGCTCTGGCCCATCTAGCCTGATTACGGAGTCCCCGCTCGTGAAGTAGTAAGGGCCTGTGCAGCACCCTAGAATAGGTACTGACTTCCCTAGCCCATGGTGGGGTAGGGAAGGACAAGGTATATTTGTGGCTGCCCCACTGATGACTGGGACTGAGACGCCTTATAACTTTGGGATCCGTGTCTCTGAGGGCAATCCCTCTTCATGTGACCTTGTTGATTACAACGATAGCAAGTCCTCTGACCTACTTGGTATGAAGGCCTCTAATTTCTCCAGCCTTGGGAGGATTGACCTTAGTCTTGGCCTTGATAGTCGTGGCCCTATGGAGTCGAAGTCCGTTGCCTCTTCCCCGAACTTGAAGAAGATTGGCCCTCCTTTTCTTGTCTTTAACACTCGCTTCCCGGATGTTCCATGCATCATCTACCTCCCTCTCAATGGCCATTGATGTCTCGACCATCAAGTCCAAGTCTTGCAAGTGAAGGCCCATAATTTTACCCCAGATGGATAATTTCATGCCATCCTCAAACTTCCTCACCTTAGCCATGTCTGTGGCCACATAATCGTTAGTGAAACGGGCTAATTCCGTGAACTTAGCCACGTATTCAAATACCATCATAGTCCCTTGCCTCAAATTCAAGAACTCCCAAGCCTTAGCTTGTCGGGCTGACACCGAAAAATATTTGCCCATGAAGAGCTCTCAGATTTCTCCCCATGTTGTTACCTCCAAGTTCTTCGAGGCTTTAGCCCAATCCAACCATCACTGGGCTTCCCCTTCCAGCTGGAATACAACTAGCCTTATTATAGTGGCGTCAGATATGATCTCCATAGCCTCCAAAATCTTATCAACTTGCAAGGGCTAATGGTCGGCCACCATCAGATCCGCCCCTCCCACGAAAGTTGGTGGCTTGTGTACCTTAAAATTCTAGAGGTTACTTGAGCCTCCTTGTCCCACATTTGCACTAGTCTATGCAATGGTAGTAGCCGTAGCACTAGCCTGTGCAATAGTAGCAGCCGCAGCACCAACAGCCTCTATAAAGGCTTGATGGTCAAAGGCCGATGATGGTTGATTGTTGTTCCACCCACCGCCTCAGCTTCCCTTTCCTTGATTTGCCATCTACACACATGTAAGATAGCAAGAGAGCCTTACAGAGTATCCCTAGATAGGAATCAGAATCAAGTATAAACTTTGAGATTTCTCTCCTTGTCTCACTAGTAGAGCATATGCCACCACTAGTAGACATTTACACCTCGAACTATCCCGTTCATCCCCTTTTTCTTGAACCCCAAGATTATGTTTTCTAACCCTAGTGTTTCTGTTTTTCATATACATTTCACCATGCATATAATCCACATAACACATAGCACATAACATGTAGCAATTTAAACACATAACATGAAATGCACAATGAATGTAATAGTCTAGATCCATGCCCAATAGCCCTAGGTAAATCGTATATCTATCCTCTGATACCAAGTTGTGACGCCTCAAAAACCGGGGGTCCTTTATCAATCGTTGACCATCCTTCAACTCGTAGAAATACCTATGTTTGTCCCACAACTCGACGTCACATCAATAACATCCCCTTAATCGGGATTAAAACCCACACGTGTAACCCATGTACATTTATCATTTAATCAAATCGTGGTCCAATTTACCACATTTCATACTCCATTATAGACTATTTATACTCTGGGAACCAAAGAACCCATAGCCCAAAAGCTTGACAAAGTAATTTTAAAATTTTAGATTTTTGAAAAGTGTACTGGTAGGCCATACTAGTACAAGTTGCCCACTGGGAAAGCCATATCAGTACGGATAACCCACTAGAAAAAATCCATACCAGTACGGGTAACCCACTGAACCTCGTCATACCGGTACGCCATACCGGTATACTTTGCCAACTTTTACCTATTTCACCTGTTTTTCATTTCCAACACCTTCCAACCTATCCCCTTTCCATCCAACACATGTGCAATGACAATTTTCATGTAACACAAGATCCTTACAAATTCTATTACATGAATTTACATACCATAGCTAAGTTTTTATAACGATTTTACAAAAACTCAAAATAAGCCACATCTTAGCTTTCTTCATGCTTGAGGTCCTATATGAGGGTCATCCATCGGCGTACATCCCCCACCCGAAATGTTTTCCCGTATAGGGTGAGCTACGCTCAATAGAGTATCTCCTATAGAGCTACTCCCCAACCTAAATACATATGAAATGTGCACATGTAACAATCAACAACCATTATCCATTCCAATCAAGAACATGTAATTTAAGATGAAAATTCTACCATGTCATGTCATGATATGAGATGATACTCACTCATACACTTTAACCCGAGTCTTCACCGACTCTCACAGTACAATGCAATGCAAGTATTATAAAACCAAATCATTGTTGGATGTTACCTATCGAATGAGTACTTTATAAAACAAAATCATGTGTCTTTATTGGGTATCGAATTTTTGGAATCACACCACTGGCTCCGTACGTCATTACACTTTTTCGAAATTCCACCGCTGGGGAGTGTATGAACCAAGTAGTCGGGTCGTTCACCCGAGGGAGAATCTATCCCTTCTTGCTATACCCAACACAAGTTTTTCATGCAACATGCAACTCGGCCGGATCTTCGATCCAACCTTCTCAAGTCCACTTATCAAGCACCAAGAGAACTGTTTGATTAAACCATGCACACACACCCACACTCATACATAGTGGCTATGAATGGGATGTCAAATTTATGCCCAAAATGCAATGAATACCAAATGAGCATTTAAACCATATATCATCATATTCCATGGCAACTTACATCATATGCATGTAATCACCAAAATCTATCACACTCTCAACATATCATAAGGCATACATCAACAATAATATCACAAGCATGTTATACATCATTCAAGTCATAACAAACTTAATTCTCACATAGGCATTTAACAAACACCTTTAAGCCACCAATCATGTTATCACACAAAATTGCCCACATAATAACAAGTTTCAAGAAATTATACAAGCAACTTCCTTACACCAAAATCAAACTAGAAATTGGTCTAAGCCATTACTATAAGTATTTCTTTATTTCCATAACAATAGGCAAGTGACCTATGTTGTTATATACACTTACCCATCCCATATAACATCCTAGGTAAGAAATAAACTCGAGTAGGAGGAAACCCTACCTCTTGAAGCGAGATATGAGTGGTAGAAAGCCTCAAGAACACCTCCCAAGCCCAAAACTCTTGATTTTTCCAAATCTTCTCTTTGGATCTTTGGTGAAATACTTTGTTCTTGGTGTGGTTGCATAGCGCTCATCGAGGTGATCAACTTTAACTCTTGGTCCGAGTCGATTCAACCAACGGAGCTCCGTAGATCGTAGGGAGAAGGTAGAAACTTTTATTTTTCTTTTCTCTCTTTTTCTTCTAAAGTGAGAAATCAGCTGATCAAGTGGGGAAGTTGAGATATTTTCCCCTATTTATAGTCTTTAATTGCGTGGTCCACTTCGCACCACACGTTCCCTATTTTTGAGTTTATTTTTGTCCCGAAATGACTTAATTTCGTTCCAATTAAAGTTCAAATAAATTTTATTTGAACTTTCCTTTAATTAAAAGAAAATTTTATAAATTTTATTTTTAGAGACGTTTGTATGGTCACCCGACACCCAGTTGCCTCAAAAAACGTGTAAAATTTGACTATCTCAAAATTTGATAAAAATTGACTAGACAACTCAATTTGGAGAGAAGAATCCAACGGTGAAGTCCGTTGCATCATCTGAGCTCTATAGAAATACATATTTTAAATTCGCATTATAGTGATAAATTACCATTTTACCCTTTTTCAGAAAAAAATTCAAATTTACCCGGGTTTTACATTACTTACGTAATAGATAGGTTTCATCTCCTTCAGAGACATTTTTATCATTGCCCTACTTACCACTTGCTTTGAAATAGCTAGGTAGAAATATATGCATTCCTCCTGCTCGGGAGTCATCAATAAAGGCATTGCCAAATATGACTTTAAATTATTAAAGGCTTTCTTACACTCTAGGGTCCACACTCCCCCCCCCCTTGTTTTTTAGAGCTTGATAAAATGGTTTGCACTTGTCAGGTGACCTAGAGATAAATCTATCGAGAATGGAGGCCATGCTAGTTAACCTTTGTATATCCTTGATGGTGCTCGGTGTTTTGAGTTCTATTAGGGTTTTTACCTAAGTTGGCATTGACCTCAATTCCTCACTTGGTAACTAGGAAGCCCAAGAATTTACCTAAAGCTACCCTGAAGGCACATTTTGAGGCGTTAAGCCTCATTTAGTAGTTTCGCAGCATGTCGAATGTCCTTTGCAGGCTGGCGCGATAATCGACTGCTCTTCTATTTTTGACCATCATGTCGTCAATATAAACTTCCACAGTGCCTCCTAGCATTTTTTTAAACATTCGCTTAACCAACCTTTGGTACATTGCCCCAATATTCTTAAGTTCGAAAAGGCATCACGTTGTAGAAGCATACCCCTTGAACCCTCCACTTGCTATTCTTTTTGTTAACCACCACCATGTTTGAGAGCTAGGTTGGGTATTATACCTTTATATCGAGCGTGCCTCTAACAACTTGACGACTTCTTTGCTAACAACTTCCATGTGTTGTGGTGCTAACCTTCTTTGCTTCTGTTTGATCGATTTGAAATTTGGATCCACATTTAGGTGGTGGTAGATGACTTCGGGATCAATGTCTAGCATCTTGTATGGAGTCCACATGAATACATCAATATTTTTTTGTAAGAGGCCCTCCAAAGCCACATGTTCCTCTTGCGAAAGTGAAGATTCAATCATGAAGATCTTTTCGGTTTCCTTTTCTAAGTAAATGGTCTTAAGATCTTCCAAAGCACGTTCGAATGGGTTTGTTACTGGCTCCTCTAAGCCCGGTTGCTCAAATTTTAACTGTTATTTTTGGGTTGAATTGGATGTTGACTCGACACCTTGACTTTCCTTCACCTCTTTCCCTCTTATAAAGGCAAACAAACAGTTCCTTGCACTCACTTGGTCCCCACGAATGTCAAAGAATCCTCCCTCCATTGGGAACCTTGGAATCTGGTGGTAAGTTGAAGGAACTGCTGTCATCTCATGAAGCCATGTATGCCCCATAATAGCATTATAGGCTGAATTAAGTCATTGTCCCCATTGACCCTACTTGAACCGATAGGGTAATCTTCCCTTTTGGCAATACTATTTTTTCCACTAAAATCGACTTGCGGAACATTGGTTGGCTTCAAATTCTTCTCTTTTAGGTCAAGCTTGTGAAATTAGCCGACATACATTATTTCAAAAAAGCTTCCTTGGTAAATCAAAATTCTATTCACATCAATGTTTGCTATTCGCAAAGTCGGGACCAGGGCATCACTATTAGGGTTATGAATATCGGCTAGATCACCGTCGAAGAAGCTAATCAATCCATCCAACTGATCGGTTGTCTATTTCTTGCTAATATCCTTAGTTGTACTCCTGACATGGCAAATTTCTCTAATCTATGCAGATTTCTGGATGTATACTCTAGCCACCTTGATCATTGACATATCTAGATTTATGGTTGTGTGAATGACATCAATCACCCCTTTTGGGTCTTAACCTCGACCCCGAACAACATCTCTCTTTCCTCCTATGTTGATTTTTGTCTTATCTTGGTCTATGTGTGACGCCCCAAAATCCAGGGGTCCTTTATTTACTAGTTGATCACCCATTAACCAGCGAAAATACTCGTGAATACCGTATAACTTGATACCACGTTGTTGCACCTCATTCACCGGGATCACAACAAAACGGAATTCAGGCAAAGTCTCCTTTGTATAGGAGTACTACCCAACGCATAACCTGTTTACATATTATTCATATGACCATCCCAAGGTTCAAACCCATACATTAGAACTTAAATAGTCATTCATTTACATTACCCAAATGAAAAGAGCCCAACTGATGAAAGCTCGACAATGTTATATTTAAAATTCAATTTATGGGAAGAGGTATCGGTACCTGTGATAAGCGGTACCGGTACCTGAGCCTTATGGTTGCCAAGTGTTTGTACTAGACCTATAAGACGAGGTACCAATACCTGGGCCCTCAACAACTTGGTACTGGTACTTTGTGAGTCTAGGTACCGGTACGTGAGCCCAATGTCAGCGAGGTACTGGTACCTATGAGCCTAGGTACCGGTACCTAACCTCTCTAGGTGCCAATTACCTATGAAGTATTGGTATCTAGAGCCCAAATTTTCCCCAAACCTTCCAAAATCCAAGTTTTAACCCAAAAACTCTCACAGCATCTTCCATTCATTTGTTTTACAAGAGAATAATGTCCCCATTACATACCTTAATCAAAATACAAGTTTGTACTTGGTTTATACAAGGCCAAAAACAAAATTACATAGTTGATTACAAAATACTATTTAAGAACCATAATCCGGCTCATTCTTCAACATGGTCCCAAGTAGGGGCCATCTGCCGAAGCATGTCCAACACCTGAAATATGTCCCTATAAAGGGTGAGATACGCTCAATAGGATATCTCCTAATAAGGTACTCCCCAACCTAGATGTATATAAAATGTCACATGCAAGTAATCACATCAACAATTCATTTAAATACATACATGTCATAATTGAATGTCACAATTTCATGTCATGTCATGCGGTAAAACTCACGCATGCAATGCAATCCTAAATCCTCCACCAGCTCTCATAACACATGTCATGTCATGTCATTCACATGCATTTGGGCATTCCAAGCCCCTGCCATTGAGGTTAAACATCCAATGACTATTTTATAAAATTTAGTGTCTTTTTTGGTGTAGGTATTTATGGACTTCTATCAACGGTCACCTAACCAACACGGCATCTATGGACTTCCACCAATGGTTTTGTATATACTGACACACTTTATGGACTCAATACCAACGGGAGTGTGTATGACAGATTAACGTGTCTTGCACTTGAGGAAGAATTTAGTCCTTTTTGTTAACTCTGACACTTGTTTTCAATACAACCCGTGTTACTTAATCAAACCTAGGTCCAACCTTCCCCAACCCACATATCAACCCACCAAAGATGGCATTTGATTAAAATGATATACACACACCCACACTCATGTTGAATGCCCACGAATACGATGTTACCCGTGCAAATGCAAATGTAATGTACAAGTGCATTCCATGTCATTATGCAATCAATTGTAATTGCAATTCATACCATGTGCTCATCCTATCGCAAGACATATAATGAACATATCCAATCCTCAAATTTTAGTTATATCATTGAACATATAATAACATTTCACAACACCATTAAGAACGTTATAGAATTTAGAATTCAAATAACACATTTAATCATCCATAGGCGTTTTATCAAACATCTACAAGGCACAAATGTAAACACATAGTATGCCCAACAATTTATTTCATAAAATTCAAACCAAACAATCTCATCAAACCCAAATCTTGCAAGAATTGGTTTAAACAAACTCTCATGCCCATTTTCCATATTATAGCTACACTAGGTGTATGCTAAACAAGAGACTTTAATCCTAGGTTGAAAATAAATCTAGTTAGGAAAGGAAACCTACCTCTTATAGAGTATATCCGCACAGAGAAAGTCCTAACGATCTCAAATCAAGCTTTCAAAACTCGATCTTAGAAATCCCGTCCTTGAGATATTGGTGAAATTCGCGATCTTTGGTATGGACGCATAGATCTCATCGTGTAGAACAACTTTAGTTCTTGACCCAAAGCAATCCGATGGTTGAATTGTCGTAGATCGGAGGAAGAAAGTGAATATAGGGGATAGTTTCTTCTCTCTCTCTCTCTCTCTCTCTCTCTCTCTCTCTCTCTCTCCCCCTAGAAAATGGCTAAAGAATAGGGAAGACAATCTGATTTTCTTCTCCTTTTATATCAAATAGTTGGCTCTCATTGAGCCACACGTCGCACTTTGATTGGTTCAATTTTGTCCCGAATCAATTAAATATCGTACCATGCTGTGTTTAATACACTTTTATTGAACTAAATTTAAATTATTTTTTAGGTTTCACAAATAAAATTTGATCGTGTTTATTCTAGTCGCACGACACCCAATCGCCTTGTAAAACATAAAAATTTTGACTATTTTAGAATTTAACAAAAATTAGCTGGATAGCTAAATTTTTGCGATACGAATCCAACGGTGAGGTTCTTTTCATCATCTAAGTTCTAAAAAAATTTGAGTTTTCAACCCGCACCATAATGACTAATTATCATTTTGCCTTTTTTAATAAAATTTTAATTTTCCCAAGTTTTACACTATGAACTGAGAAAGGTATCCAGTCTAGACTAGCTCCCCCAAATGATGTTTTAGAGAACAATAGTTCTTTATCATGTGCCCGATGTCGCGGAGGTAAGAGCATCGCATATTGAGATTTCTCTTTTTGGGGTCTCCTCCTAATTTTGTTTGGCCATTTGAAGAATGGGTCCCCCTTTTATCTAGGACAATATCTTGTAAATAAGCTCTTTAAAGACTGTGTTTACCCCAGTGAATGATGATCGCAATGGAAAACCTTCCTTTTCCTTTCCCTTTGCTCCTAATCAGGCTTGATTGTTCAGTCCTTCTTTGTCACTTTGCTTCTTTAGTGGTTGGTCTCAGCAACATCTTTTCCAAGCTCATCATCCACTTTTTCATACTTCTCTATCCTCACCAATAGCTCTTTCACATCAAAGGCTGGTCTAGTTGTCAGAGATTGGTATAATAGATTTTCTTTTGGTAAGCCGATCTATAATGAAGCAACTACAATATCTAGGTTACAGCTTCATACCTCGTTCATCGTCTCCCAATAACAGTGAGTGTATTCACACAATGTTTCACCATGCTTCTTTGTCATTGAAAGCAGAGCTCTAATGTCCTTTGGTTGACGATTGCTTGTTATAAACCGAGTTATGCAACAAACTACACCCAATTATCAACAAAACTCCAAGGGAGGCTGTCGAACCACTTTATTGTCGATTCCCCCAAGCTTTTTGGAAACATCATGCACAATAGAGCCTTATTCTTCCTGTGGATTGCCATCAACTATCTATAATAACGAATGTGAGCGGTTGGGTCAATTTTGCCATTGTAGAGCTTAAAGTTTGGGACCGTGAATTTATACGGGACTCTTTCCCTTTCTATCCATCTCCTAAAGGGAGAGACCTTCATTCCCCTAATGTATTCATCCATTGCCCTTCTTCCTAGCTCTATAGTAGATTTTTGTTCAGGCCTTTTTAGTCTACCATCAATCTCTTTTGTTATTAACCACTTCCAAGCATCCTCTTGCTTCTTGACCTAAGAGGATTTCTTTCTTGCATTTTTTTCTTGGGTGTCTTCTTCTTGCTTACCTCTATGCCTTTTTGGGCTAGGACTCGGCTTGGCACGAATGGGCTCATGTTTTACCTTGGTGCGGTGATTTGACGTTTTGAGGCTTCACGATCCCTAAACTTTCTTAAGGTCGTTCTTAGCGCCTCATTTTCATGCCTTAGTTTGCCTATCCCTTCTTGAGACTTTTTTCAGCATATTTTCATGAGCATCTAGTCTGTCTTGGAGAGACTGGACTAGCTTTATAAACACTAAGATTTCCCCATTGATACGTGGGGATCTCTCTTGGTATCCCTCGTTTATCTAGGTCTCATCTCAAGTGCAATATCTCCCTGATGACATGTTGTCGGGGCCTTTGTGATCCGCGCCCAAAATCCCCACAACATCTTCTCTAATGTCACTATTGGAGGGAAACAACCCTTGGTAGTTTCAGGGTAGGGGCATATTCATAAGCATTTTGATTGATGTGTGGTGATCCAATTATACTTTGTAGGTTTAACATGACTTTCTTTTATTCATAGGTTCCCACAACACAATGCCAATTGTATATGAAAAAAGTCTCTTACATTCTGATTTCAGTTTAATTGAGAAATAGTGAACAAGAGTTGCACTGTTCGTCCTGCAAAAAGAACAAATTGCAGAAACTAGGAGGTGGGCCAATCAGAGGCACTCTTATACTTAAGTCAATAAGGGTTCTGAAAGAAAATAAAGAAGTTTACTGGATTAGAAGTGCTTAGCTTAGATCTAAGCATCACCTGGTATTTATAGTGTTGCATGACAACTATTCTGGCAAGTTTTTAGTTGTTGACTATATTAGATGGGACACTTATTTCTCTACCGGATTACTTTTGGTTGATGCTAGAATTTCTCCTAGTTCTATCATTTGTCCATTAGTTAGGGTATGCTGATAACGTTATCCTATAATTAGGCAACTTTCTTATTAGTATCTTTAATTTATTGGGATAACCTAGCTATCTCATTTATTGAATGATTCTGTTTGGAAAACCATTTCCAAGATTTGCTGGATTTTGCTTTTTATTCGACTAGCCTTGCACGAAAATAAATTGTTTAAAAAAAATATTATTTTTATAGAAAACCTAAATTATTTGTGTAATTAAATTAAATAATAAATTAGTTGCCGATTAATTAATCCGTCTTTTACTTATTACTAAATTTAATTATTGATTTATTCTATAAATTTTTGAATAACGAATCTGTCATTTATTTAGGTATTTCTTCTACCCCTTTAGGAATTTATTATTAATTTTTATTTTGTTAAATATATTGATTAGATCACTTATAATATTATTATATTATTGCATACCAAAAAATAAAATATAACATATATTTGACCGTAGAATTCAACCTAATAACTACATGTGCATAATAGTTTAACATATATAGGACTTTAATTCTTCATATAGATATAGATAATTGTATGTAATTATACTAATAATAAATGAGTTCAAAAAAATTTAAAATTTTTTGTAAAAAAATCCGAAACAAGTTAAAAGTTGAATAGGTATAAAAAAATAAAAATTAGATAAAAGTATATAAATGGGTAGCCTTCAACTCATTGGTTGTAGTGGAGACTATAGTTCATCACCTATCTTTTGCACTTGTTTCTTGTCACGTTCTTTATGATATGTGACCTTATTTATTTGCTATTTTAATTATGCGTAATAATTTGGGTTAATTGTATTAGAGATCCCCAAAGTATGATGTTTGTCTTGTTTTGGTCCTCAATGTTTCAATTACATCATTTTGATCCCCAGAGTATTAAATATATTTCTATATAGTCCTTCAAATAAACAACATCTAAATTGTTAACGATTTTTTATTATATTACGTAATATCTAAATATGGACAAAAAATAATTTTGATAGGTCTTAAACAAAATTTGAGTAACTTTTGATAAAAAAAATGTGTAATATGGGTAGCTTTTGACCAAAATTTGGATAACTCATGATCAAAACTGTGTAATTTAGGTAGATATTTAACCAAAATTTTAGTAGAAATTTGGTGAAAAATTATCTAAATAATTTTTTTGCCCATATTTAAGTATCATGTGATATGTTTATGATAAAAAATCGTTAGCAATCTAGACACTGTCTGCTTGAGGAACCATTTAGAAACATATTCAATACTTCAGGGACTAAAATGATACAATTGAAACATTAGGGACCAAAATGAAACAAACTTCATACTTTGGAGACTTCCAGTGCAATTACTTTAATAATTTTATACCTTAGATCAAGATGTTTCTTACAACTTATTTTTTATATATTTCAGGGTTAATCTCAAATTGCACTCTAAAAAATTGTTCGAATCTCAATTTACACCCTTAAAGATAAAAAAAATCTCAATTTAGACCTTCAAAGATATAAATTTATATCAATGCGTACCTGAAACTAATGCCCGTCAGTTTGTCCTCTAAAACTAAATAGATAAATTACACCTAGTTCCCTTGTGCTTGTCACTTACTCATTTGGATCCCATCACATTTAAAATATTACTCATATACCTCATGATGTTTGTGCATGTGTAACACAAACCCCTTGTCGTTGATATTTGTTAATATTACTATTTTAAAATATAATTTTATTCTAATAAAAAATTATAATTTCACATTACACTTTATTTTGTGGGCCCAATTTACTCTAAAGTTCAAAATCAAGATTGACATTTGAATGTCCAATATATTGTAAGTATTTTTATAATATTCTTTATATCTAATGCAACATATCACTTAAACAAAATTATTTGAATGCCTAATTGGGGGAATATTTTTAATTATATTTAAATTTTTAAAAAATGTAGGTGTAATATTTCAAATGTGAGAGGTGTAAGAGCATCTCCAAAAGGGCTATCTAAAATAGCTAATCAAAATATATTAAAATATTGTATTATCTACTTCAACTAACCACTTTTTCAAATTCACTCCAACAACGCTATCTCTTTTTAGCTAATCACTTCAACTAACTTTCAATAATAAAATCTAAAATACTAGTTAGTATGTCATGTCATTACCATATTGATGACATCACATGCCGATTACGTCATCATAATGTCATATTTACAATAGTCACGAACACTACATCAATATAACACAATCTCAATGCAGCAAACCCAATTAAACATAGCAGTAGGTATATAAATGCATATAACACCCATCCCCTACGTTGAAGTAACTAAGTTCTCCTAGCTCATAAAAATGATAAATGCATATGACAATTGATTTTCGTTTCTCTTTCAATCCCAACACTACTTTTGCCATGACTGCAATTTTCTTCTAAGTTGATTTTTATGACAACAAGCCATATTCAAGTGATCAGTGAAAAAAACAAAAGAAACAACCAGGGGCTATAACAAACAAAGGAAAACATGGAAGTAGATATAGCATTTTGGTGTTGGTCAAAAAGTGTGCCAGTGCATTGTTCTAGCAGCAGTGACCTTTGTATGATGAATACCAATAACACAATGTTGCTTATTATTCTCCTATTCCTCAATAAAATATTGCAATGGATCAACTTCATCAATAGCAGTCAGGTAAATGAACATCAAGTGGTAAACACATTCTAGTTCATTTTTATCAATCATGATTTAAACTCTAAAGTCTACAAAATATTTCCAGCTGGAAAAGAGGTCAAGAGGCCAAACAGACCACAAACTATGAATACTTCAAACAATCTCCAAAGCCCAAAAATTATGAATCTCCAAATAGGTGATCAATACTTCAAGACATCAATACTTCAAACAAAGTGATCAATACTTCAAACAAGTGATCAATACTTCAAACAATCTCCAAAGCCCAAAAACTATGAATCGTAGACAAATCCACAAACAAAAGTATAAGATAAAATCCACAACAAACATACCAACCCATTAAAATAAATTACCCAAAAAACAAACCAATAATTTGTTTTTGCACTAAAAAGATCAGATCAAGGGTTTTAGAGAGAGAAAGGGAGGGGCTTTCGGGTGGGGGTTTTGTGAAGGGATGTGGGGGAGGGGCGAAGGGGATTTTTGGTGGGGCTTTTTCCAGGAAAAGAGAAGCAGAGTATAGAGAGGAGGGAAACTTGGTGAGGGTGTTGGCGACGGCTGGTTTTTCATTGGCGGTGGCATGGCGTTGAGACAGTGAGTCGTGTTGACAAAAAGGGAGAGAGACGTATTGTTGTGGCTTGTAGCTTCAACTTCAATTGATAAAGAAGCAGGGAGAGGCGAGAGTCATAGTAGCGGAGGAGGAGGAGGGGACGAGGGAGATATTGGTGCCAATGAGGGATTTACTGGCTAGCTCCATCTATCCGGTGAAAATGGGATCATCTATTTTACACAGTGGGATAACTAGTCTCTTGGAATAATATTTTTGGGTGAAGTTATCTAAAATAGCTAAAGAGGTGGGTTTAACCGGTCTTTTGGAGATGTTCTAAGTAATTAAGTGACAAACATGAAAAGATTTACGTATAATTTATACTCAGTTTTTAGACGACAAACCCTGTTTTTTATTTTTAAAAATACAAATTAAAATTTTTGATTTTTGAGGATATAAATTAAAATTCAAAAATTTTTTTGAAATACAATTTGAGATTAATCCAATATTTTATACTATATTCTCTTTATATTTTGTTAATAACTTATGATTTCACAATAAAATCACTATTGCAGCGTTTTTTCTAGCTCATCAGTTTTGAACTCTCTTTGCACTTCGGCTCATTGTAAATTATCTGGGATGAACAGCGCTGGCACTCCTGGCGGAATAGCCGGAGGTGGAGGAGGAGGAGGAGGTGGGGGAAGATCATGGCCTTCCACGACATCTGTGTCAGCGTCAGGAAAGAGGATACAGAAGGAGATGGCCGAACTCAACTTGGACCCACCTCCCGACTGCTCTGCTGGCCCCAAAGGCGACAATCTTTACCACTGGGTAGCCACAATCATGGGCCCTTCAGGTACTGCTCCTCCTCCTCTCTCTCTCTCTGTCTATCCCGAGTGTGTGTCTATGTGCCTGCAAATCGATTGGGTGTATGTGTATCTTTATTTTTCCGGATAGGGGTTTTCGGCTGCCGAGGCCATAAGTTATTCCAGGGTTATTTAAGGCGTAAAGCGAGAAGCGACTAAGGCTCCTAGGGCCTCTTTGGTATGTTTTTTTTGGAAGGGATTTGGATTGGATTGTCTAGACCCTAGTTTGACCCAAAGATAGAATTTACAGATGAGATTCAACATTTAACGTTGTCCATATCTATGTTTGGTATGTGCAGGGATATATGACTATTTTGATAATATATTTAAATATAAATAATTATTGTGTCCCTTAACCAATTTGTATATATAAGTATATATAAGGTATATAAGATATATAGGGGTATAAATGTCATTTGCATGAAATCTTATCCATACTTCATGGTTGCCAAACATGGTTTTTAGGGGGTTTACTCCCCAACCCATGTTTCCAAACCCCCCAAACCCACATACCAAACAACCCCCTAAAACCTATGCTTGAAGCGAAGCAAAATGTTTTATGAAAGCAAAGCGATCAATTAAAAAAAGGGTAAATATTTTAGTTTAATTATTTTTAAATATCTAAGTTCTAATTTTATATATACTAAATATTTAAATGCAAGTAAAATCATAAACATTTAAATTAAAATAAACACTAATAATATCTCAAATCTTAATAACAGTCATAACTTAAACATTTAAATTCAAAAAAATACTAATAATATCCCAAATTCTAATATTTAGAAATATAAGACACACAATTCAAACAACTAAACATTTATTCAATGCTCCAAAAATCTCAAGGACTTAAAAATCAATCCTCAACACTAAAGAATCTATCACACTACACTCAAAGTAACAAAACAATACAAAAAATCAGAAAAATCAACACTATTACACTACTAATAAAATCAGCAGCAGTACCAACGAAATCATCAAGTTCAAATGCATTACAGAAAAATCAGGATTACAGAAAATTAGAATTCATCATTCCAGAAAATCAACATTTAGGATTACAGAAAATTAGCATCTAGCATTACAGAGAATTAGTATCAGGATTACAAAAAATCAGCATTTATCATTACAGAAAATCAGCACTACTATCAACAAAATAGCATTACAGAAAATCAGAATCATCAGTTATATAAAATCAAAAGCAGAAAACAAAAAAGCAAAAGCAGAAAAAAAAAGCAGAAGCAGAAGTAGAAAAAACAGTAGAAGCAGAAAAATAAAAAATAGAAGCAGAAGCAGAAAATAGCAGAAGCAGAATAAAAAACAGAATCAGAAGCGAGAAGAAGAACCAGAACCAGAAGAGAGAAGAAGCAGGAAAACATAAGAGAGAAAAGAAGAAGCAACAGAAAAGAAGAAGAACCAAAGAAGAAGCAGAAAAGAAGAATAACCAGAGAAGAAGAAGAAGAACTAGAACCTGAAGTGAGAAGTAGAAGAGAGAAGAAAAAGAGAAGGAGACAAACCTGTGTCGATCAACGAGGAAGGGGAAGAAGAAGTAGCAACAGTCTTCGTCGTCTCTCTCTGACCAGCGAGGAAGGAGCAGTAGCCAGCGGTCTTCGTGTCTGACCTTTGAGCAAAATTAGGATTTGGGTGTTATATTTATGGGATAAGGGGGTAATTGGGTTTATGGGCATAAATTTTTTTTCCAATTGTCCAATCCAACTGTCCATAATAAAAATAAAACAATTTAAGACAACCTCACCTCGCATAATTAAGGCGCTCGTTTTCTCGACTTTCACTTAAGCTTAAGCGCTCGCTCGCTTCAGTTACATTCGCTTCGCCTGGGGTGCTCAAGACGACAAACCCTCCCTTCATTTCGCTTATCGCCTAGGCGCTTGCTTAGGCGAGCTTTTCAAAACACTGAGTTATTCTATGGGTTCAGTAGTCTTGTTATGCTCCTTGGAATTTAATTCCTAAATTATTGGATCTTGGGTTTTGTTATACGTATTCCAACAATGCACCCCGGGGGGGTTTCCATATAACTTGAACATACCCTTTTTTATTTATCTTTGATTTGCTGATGGGTATTCTTTTTTTTGTGATGGAGTAATTCTTGTTTTGTGTGTTCTACTGTGGTACTTGTGAAACTATGCATTAACAGGCACAAGTATTGTTATACGTGGGAAGTTTAGGTTGGGTGAGTTTTTCTTTCAGAAGTTTTCCAAAACAGTGGCATTTTTTGGTGGTCACAACCAAAATGTAATGGAAGGATGGATGTAGGCAAAATAGGATCAGTGGAGTTGGTGGTTATGGTCGTTGGAGTGAGGTGGTAGTGGCAGTATACCATAGGTCGGAATTGAGTTCATGTTGGTGGCTGTGTGGTGGAAGCGGAGGTGGAGACCTAGATGATTCCATCGTGGGATGTCGTGTCTGTGGTGGTACTGGTAACAACAGTGGTCATTACGGGTGCTGGTGTTACAGACTTGCAGTGTAGTGGATGTGGTGGCATCAATGATAGTGATGTAGTGGCTGTGGTTGCACAAATGTGATATGTGTGGCATGTTGTTTTTGTGTGTGCGGGGAGGGGGGGGTGGAATAAATCTATTTGGGAGTAGTTATACATAACCTCCCTCAATCAGAATTTGTGACACTACACATTCTTTAACTTTTAACAATAGTATAAATGGTAATAGAGGTAAATATTTTGGCAATCAAGTCTAAGAGTCTAACAATAGTAAAATTTCTGCATGTTTAAGCAATTTTCCAGCCATCTAGAAGGTCTGCAAGAATGATGGGAAAAATGAAGAACAAATTTTGCCCGGATGCCATCTGAGCTTCCAAGAACAAGAATTATGCAGCTAGATGTACAGAGGAATCTTCAACCATCAATTGAAGAAGCTTGGGGAGGAAAAGAATAATTAGGATAAAAATCCAAGTTAAGAAGTGGAGAAGTGAAGAAGAAAAGATAAGGAAGGGGAGAAGGAGAAGGAGAAGCATGGACAACAAGAAAAAGGAAAGAAAGAGAAAGATAGAGAAGAGCAGTGGCAGCAGCCATAGGTTTTCTCTCAAAACAATCTGTCTCCTATTGTAGAGAGTGGAAGTATTTGTATGAATGAAACCCTAGACCTCAATCTGTCAGTCCCTCCATAGCTTAGTTGTGTCACATAAATAGTCATTTGATAGGCATGTGACTATTTAGATGGCTTGAAACAAGATGCGGACATCCTTCACAGTATAGGACAAATAAGAACATAGCAAAAAATAAAATAATACTCAAACTACTAATATAAATAGAAATCATAAAGCTAAGCTACATCAACTTCTCTATTTGTGAACTATTGAATTTTTATCAATAGCTTGTCCACTTGGTGCTTGAAGACTTCTCGGCATAGCTGGTTGCAAACTTCTTGTGCTTGGAAACTCAAATGGCATTCCAGATGACATCACTCCTTATTATCTGCCTCAGTCTTGCTGGCCTTGTTTCCAAATTTTATTCTTGCAATTTTCTAGTGGTACATGCTGTTCTAGAGAACTAAATTGCTTAAACGTTCTGGGATTTCATTGCATACATGAACTAAGCGAACAGGCCTTACAATCTAAACCTTTATTTTTCCCACTTGCTTATTTAAGGTCTGTTGTGTTACTGAAGGTAAGTTTTGGCCTTTTGGGTTGGTATTTGGTGACTAGAAGTTGTAGAACTCATCTCTTTTGTTATAAAAACATGTATTGGACTTTTCTGATTACTTTTTGATTGCCTTTTTTGCTTTTTGTTCACTTTATTTGTGTGTGTGATTGCTAGTTGCTTGGTAGTACATTACCTCCATACATTCTAAGGGTATAAGGGTGCCACATGTGTGTGTGTGAGAGAGAGAGAGATGGGTGGTGATGGTGAGCATGGGGTGCATTATGTAGAGGATTAAGAAGAAAACTAATGAAATTATAATGAGGGTATATGTGTGTATATAAATATAATATTTCTTTTGAAAAAGAACATCTTCAATTTAGCTACAAAATTCATTAAAATAAGGGAAAGGATTAGTAATTTTAATCCTTTCGAGATCCAATTAAGGACAGAAAACTATTACTCTTGCATCTATGAAGTCCGGATGCTTTTTAGGTTCATATATTCATATTGAGTATGCTATTAGATATGATACTCATCAAATACATTATGGAAACACACCAAGCATATTCATAACTAATAAAATATTTCTTGTTTATGGATATTTCTTGGATATGGATGTTTGACACGAACAATGCTTTGGATATGCATTGTGGTTTTATTGGGCAAATTCTATTTTACCTCATTGTGGTTTGCCTCTATAGCATTTTACCCCCAATAGTTCTAAAATAAGCACATAACCCCATATCATTTTGAACTAAAATGCACGGTTAACTCTATTAATCATATTTATTAGTTTCGTACGATACATCTGAAAAACGATACGTATCGTATTTCTGTATTGTTTTTGCAACGTATCGTACGATACATGATACGATTCGTACGATATAATACGATACGCTCAATACGTACAATATGTGAAGATTCAATTTTTTTAATTTTTTTTTTTGGTTTTTTGGGACTGAAATGACATCATTTCACACCAGGACTTATTTTTAAATCACTAGTTAGTGAAATAATGTCGTTTCAGTGGTTGTGGTTTAAAAAAAAAATAAAGTCTGCTGCTAATGTTGTTTAATTGAATTCAAAATTTTTGATTAATATTTAGCTTGTTCGAGCTGTTGATGTTAGAAGTTTGAATTAGAGGTCTTTGCATTTTGATTTTATTGAATTATGTTGCAAACTTGAATAGTTGGTTGAATATTAATGAAATGCTATGTTATTACGAGTCTATGATTTTTTTACAAAGGTATATATATATTTTATTAATAATTATTTAAAATTTTGCGTATCGTAAATACGTGATACGCGATACGCGATACGATAAATTATTTTTGAAAAATGATATGCCTTTTGATACGCGATTTGATAACTATGCTATTAATAGCTATACAATGATCAAAATATCGTTTTGAAATGGTCAAAACGTCCAAAACGTTTTCGTTTTCAAGGAGACCGAAACAAATAAGTGATGAAATCAAAATTCTAATATTTTAAGGTATTCTATAATGTTTTGAGATGTATTATAATATTTCAATGTATTTGCACAATTGTTTCGGAATATTTTAAAGTATTTTAAGATATTTTGATATATTTCATTCAATGTTTTAGAAAAATAATTTTTTATTTTTTTCATTATGTTTCCGAAACAGATCGAAATGTTTTCGAAACAAGCCAAAATGTTTTCGTTTCCTAGGTGACCGAAATAATACACCGAAATAAAATTTTGATCCTTGTAGCTATAGAAAAAAGATTTATCACCACCACCATCTCCCTTGCAACCACCTCTATTGTTAGCCACGCTTCTTTGTTCATGACCCACCCTTCATCAATTACCCCAATAATTGGTCCAACTCACCAAACATCATAATTGCCCTTCCATTGCAAAAACAAAGCCATCACCATCATCCCAAATACAAAGCCACCACTATTATCACAAACAAAAAATATTGCCTATAACCAAAATCGGTAATCAAAATCAGATTCCATTCACAACGGAAAATTTTGGTAGTGAAATTCCACAATCAAAGCTTGAAATATCGATCACTGTGGGTGTCTTGTACAAAATCAGTGCGCGTGAGTAGAGGTGGTGAGGAGATGGTGGTTGTAGGTGGTTGAAAGTGGGCTTCTGGGTGGAGGTTGCTAAGATTGTATTTATATTTATGTTTATTTATCATTAGGGGTACTTTAGTCTTTCTCCTGTGCTACTTTTTTATATAATGTATCTTGGATCTAATTTTGTTAATATGATGGATATTAGAGTTTAGCGGCAAGGTTTCTTCTCTTTCTTCTCTTTACACATATTCTTTTCTTGTCATGATTTGATCGAAGTTTACTTGGTATCATGACAAGGTTTGATACAAAACGGATTCTCTTCCTCTCGTCAAACTTTCTCTCAAGGTTTTACTGACCCATGCTTGTGTTATTGGTTGTCGCGGTTCACTTCTCGCCAGATTCTCGCTTCACTTCTTTGATTACTGCTGTTGCAGGGTTGTTACTGTTGCTGGTTATGATCTTGCTGGAGTTGCTGTTGGTTGTTGCTATTTGTCGGCTGTCGAACAGTAGATGAATAGCACGTGAACTGTATAAATAGTGTGTGAACAGTATTTGACTGTTAGGGTTTTTTATGCACTGTTCACGTTAAGGCTGCTGTTGGGTTTTTTGTAAACAAAAAGTTTCTGAAATTACATATTCAGCACCAGAAGTTTCTGAAATTACAGATTCAGATTTCAGAAACTGTTGTTCAGATTTCAGTCTAGCATTTTTAAGATTTAAATTCAGCCCAAGGTGTGTTTTAAAAATTTCACTATGGATGATATTGCTTTATCTGGTTCTTCCCCTAAATGTTTATCTTCTCCAAATCCTTCAGGTATATCTCGCTCTACTTGGGTATTTGATTCTGGTGCCACGCATCATATTACTAATGATCCATACTTGTTTTCCTTTACCTCATCTCCTCATTCTTCTACTACTGTAATGGCTACTAATGGCACTGCCCTGTCATTGGCAGGGGTTGGATCTATTATGCCTTCATGTTTATCTATTTCTGATGTTTATTGTATTCCTCAACTATCTTTGAATTTAATCTCTGTTAGTTAACTTTGGTGATCTTGGTTACATTGTTAAATTTTTCTCTACTAGTTGTGTTGTGCAGGATCCTCATTCTAAGACATTGATTGGGATAGGCCGTAGAGTTGGAGGATTGTATGTGCTAGAGAAATTGCATGTTACAGTTGTCACTACTTCTTTAGTTGATTTGTCTTCCTTCCTTTTGAATTCTAAATCTTCGGTGTTTTATTTGTGACATTCTCGTCTTGGACCCATTTTTAGTTCTTGTTTGAAATTTTTAGTTTCTATTGGTGCTTTAGAAAATTTGAGTAGTCATTCTAATTTTGATTGTAGCGGCTGCAAACTTGCTATATTCACAGCTTTACCTTTTAAGAATAGTTTCACTTCTTCTGCTCTGTTTAACCTTGTGCATTATGATGTGTGGGGTCCCGCCTCCATTGTCACCAAAAAAGGGTTTCGATATTATATTTCTTTTATTGATGACTATATTCGATATTGTTGGATTTATCTCATGAAGCAACGGTCTCAATTTTTCTCTATCTTTGCTTCTTTTCGTTCTATGATTCACACACAATATTTTGCAGTTGTTAAATGTTTTCGGTGTGATTTGGATGGGGAATACAAATACACTGATTTTCTTAATTTATTGAAATCTGATGGAACTATTCTGTAGTCCTCTTGTGCAGATTCTCCTAAGCAAAATGATGTGGCTTTTTTGAAAGCGCAAACACATTATGGAGACTGCTCGTTCATTGCTTTTATCTACGTCTGTTCCTAATTCTTTTTGGAGAGGGACAATTCTCACTACTGTTCATCTCATTAATCGGATTCCTTCTATTATTAGTTCAAGTATTTCTCCTTTTGAACGATTATATGGTAAATTTCATGACTATTTCTCGTTGCGTGTATTTGGTTGTACTTGTTATGTTCTTCTTCCTAAAGCTCAACAAAATAAGTTATTTACTCGTTGTACTATGTGTCTTTTTTGATTATGGGGAGGGACAAAAAGGGTATCATTGTGATGTATGATAGTCGTGTAAAATTAAAATATGAGTTGTTTTGGGGTTGTGAACAATAATGTGAACAATAAAATAAGATGTAAATAGGAATGTGTGTAAAACTGAAGAAAATTTAAAATTTTATTGTGAAGGGTAAAATGGTAATTAGCTGTTATGGTACGGATTGAAAATTCGATTTTTTTTAAAACTCAAATGACGAAACAAACTTTACTGTTGAATTTGTCTCGTGGAATTTAGTTACTCGGTCAATTTTTGTTGAATTTCGAGGCAGTTAGATTTTTCTAGTTTTATGA
The DNA here is from genome assembly GCA_963454935.2 of Ilex paraguariensis. Taxonomy (NCBI): domain Eukaryota; kingdom Viridiplantae; phylum Streptophyta; class Magnoliopsida; order Aquifoliales; family Aquifoliaceae; genus Ilex; species Ilex paraguariensis. The sequence goes on along the minus strand of CAUOFW020000691.1, from coordinate 47,453 downwards.
TGCGATCGGACGTCGCACGACTAAAATAAATGCCATCGGGTTTTAATTGCGAAATATGAAGAATAATTTAAAGTTGGTTCAAATAAAATATATTGACCTTAAAACGGGACTACAATTAATTGATTCAAGATAACATAGGATTAGAAAAGACGGGATGTGTGGCTTAATGAGAGCCAAGCAAATGAGGGTATAAATAGGGGAGAAAAATCAAAAGTTTCTCCCCATTTACACATCCATTTTCAAATATAGAGAGAGAAAATCAAGGGATCTCCAAGCTTTCTCTTTCGATCTAGGGCTATCCGTCCTTTGGGTTTCTTTGAGTCAAGAACAAAAGTTGTTCTATGCGACGAGAGCTACGAGTACATACCAAAGATCGTGAGTTTTGCCAAAATCTTAAGAACGGGATTGTTGGGATCAAGTCCTTGAAGCTTGATTTGGGTATGTTGAAGCTTCTACTACACGGTACTACGCTTCAAGAGGTGGAGTTCCTTTCCTAATTAGGTTTACTTCCAACCCAGGGTTGTATATGGAATGGGTAACTTAATTAGAGATGAAATCTCTTGTTTAATATACTCCTAGTATAACTAGAGTATGAGAAATGATGTAAGAATGTATAGAACCAATTTTGCATGATTGGGCTTTGTTGGAATTGCTTGTTTGTAATTTCTTAATATATGTGATGAATGAGGTATGCTACGGTTTACATAATTTATACTTTCTAGGTGTTTGATAAAATGCCTTGAATGATTAAGTATGTTAATTAGATAAAAATTAAATAACATGCTTTGGTGATGTTGTGGATTGTCATTATATGCTTTTGATATAATTGACAATTGATGAAATTAGGAAATGTTCATAGACATTGAAATTGTTCACAATGTGCTCATGACATATTGAATATGATATGGTAATTGCAATTGTACATCACATTTGCATATACACGGGAAGTATCGCATTCGTGAGCATGTGACATTTGTGTGGGTGTGTGTGCATGATTTGATTAAATACCATCCTTGTTGGACTAATATGTGTGCTCGAAAAAGTTGGATATAGGTTCGACTGAGTCACATGGGTTACATTGAAAATAAGGGTCGGGGTTAACAAGAAGGGTTAGATTCTCCCTCGGTTGAAAGACTTGGTAATTTTGGATATGCACTTTATTGGTATTGAGTCCAAAAAGTGTGTCGGTGTATGTGGGGCCATTGATGGAAGTTTATAGATGCCATGTCGGTTGGGTACCCGTTAGTGAAAGTCCATAAATACCCACCCCAAGAAATGTGCCTTTATCTACCTGGAAATGTGTTGTTGGTTGTCAATGGGTATATAAGATTAAAACTAAGGCTAATGGTTCTGTTGAGAGATACAAGGCTAGATTGGTTGCCAAGGGTTTTGCACAGGAATATGATAATGATTACGAGGAGACGTTTGCTAACTATTTGCCAATGGAAACTATCTCAAATGGATGTGAATAATGCTTTTTTGAATGGTGATTTAGCTAAAGAGGTTTTTATAGTTCTTTTCCTGGCCTCCCTCATGCTCTTGGTGAGGTATATATACTCAGAAAAGTTTTGTATGGTTTCAAACAAGTTCCTCGGGCGTGGTTTGAGAAGTTTTTTGCTATGATCTGCGACTTGGTTTTTTGTTTCGGTGATCATGATTCTGCCCTTTTTCTTTGTTCTAGTTCTGGTGGTTGGATTATTTTTCTCTTATATGTTGATGATATAATTATTTTTGGAGATGATTATGAGGGTTTCTCAATTTTGAAAGCTCATTTACAACAGCAGTTTGAGAAGAAAGATCTTTGTCTTCTTCGCTATTTTATGGGCATCGCAGTGACTTTGTCTCCTAGGGGTTATCTTCTATATCAGTCAATGCATCTGATGTTATTTGCAAGCTCGATTAATAGATTCTTGGATTGTTTGAGACTTCTGTCGAGCTTAATGTACATTACACTTCTTCATATGGGGTTACTTTGGCTGATCCTACTTTGTATTGAGTTCTTGTTGGTAGTTTGGTTTATCTCACTATTACATGATCTGATATTGCTTATATTGTTTATGTTGTAAGTTAGTTTGTCTCTTTCAACTACAGTTCACTTTGCTGCAGTTCTTCGTATTTTGCGTTACCTTCGGGATACTTTATATCAGAGTTTGTTGTTCTCTTCTACTTCTTCTTTGGAGCTTCGTGCCTTTTTGATGTTGACCGGGTAGGAGAAGCCGTGGATCGCAAATCTACAACTGGTTTCTGTGTCTTTTTGGGTGATTTTTTGGAGGAGTAAGAAACAAACTGTTGTTGTTCATTTCACTGCTGAAGTTGAATATCGTGCGATAGTTACTACTACGTCAGAAATAGTTTGGTTGTGATTTTTCCTTGCTGATCTAGGAGTTTCTTTTTGTGCTCCTACTATAATGTATTGTGACAACAAGAGTTCTATCCATATTGCACATAATTTTGTTTTTCACGAGCGGACCAAACATATTTTGATCGATTGTCATTTTGTGCGCCACCATCTTCAGCTTGGGACTATTTCCTTACCTTTTGTTTTTTCTACCATGCAATTGACTGATTTTTTTACCAAATCTTACACTACTTTGCATTTTTGTTTTCTTCTAGACCAACTCTCGATGCTTCGTACTGTCATATCATGAGTTTGAGTGGGGGTGTTAAGATTGTATTTATATTTATGTTTACTAGCAATGCACTTGTATTGCACGTAATAAATTTAAATAATATTATTTTTATAAAAATATGAATTATATGTGTAATTAAATTAAATAATAAATTTGGTGCATAATAATTAATCCGTATTTTAATTATTGATTTTTTTATAAGTTTTTGAATACCTAATTTATCATGTATTTAGGTATCTCTTCAACCCCTTTAGGTATTTTCACATCTAATTATACTATAAAATTATTAATTTTTATTTTGTTAAATAGATTGATTAGATCGTTTATAAATTATAATATTATTATATTATTGTATACAAAAAAATCAAATATAACATATATTGGATTGTGGAATTCATCCTGGTAATTATATGTGTATAATAATTTAACATATATATGATTTTACTTCTTTATATAGATATAGATAATTGTATATAACTGTACTACTAATAAATGAGTTCAAAAATATTTAGAAGTTCTTATAAAAAAGTTCAAAATAAGTTAAAAGTCAAGTAAGTGGAAAAAAAAATATAAAATAGATGAAAGTATATTGGTGTGTATAATTGATTTTATTATAATAATTAGGGATAAAATAGGAAATCAAAAATTTTTAGCAAATACTGACATTTATAAATAATATAGATATAGATTTATTATTAGGGATACTTTAGTCTTTCTCATGTACTATGGCTTTATTATTAGGGATACTTTAGATATAGATTTATTATTAGGGACATTTATAAATAATAATTCTGTTATTACGATGGATATTAGAGTTTAGGAGTCGGGTTTCTTCTCTTTCTTCTCTTTACATATGTTCTTTTCTTGACATGATTTGATCGAAGTTTACTGAGGTGACTGTTCATGGTGGTGTGGTATTTGAAAGTGGGTCTGGTGTGTGGAGGGACTAGTGGTGGTGGTGGCGGCGGCTGAAATTAGGTTTGGCATGGTGGGTTCGTTGGTGTTAGTGGTGGTTGAAAATAGATCGGTGGGTGGAGTGACTAGAGGTGGTGGTGGCGACCAAACATTGATTTTGGTGAGGTCGAAATTGGGTTTATGGGGTAGATTTGGTTGCTTCTGGTGGTGGGTTGTGCAAGAAAAATAGAAGGTCGCTGGTGCTGGTGTTGGTGGATTTTGCTGGAAGAAGATGGTGGGGGAGGCATTTGGGCAAAAGATTAAAGAAAAAGAAGGGGAATTTTTCTCCTTTTGCATTAAAAGTTGACTTTGATTAAAATTTGTTGCACACCCACTCTTGAATTGAGCGCGTGTTCCACAATTTCCGTCATAATTGACGAAAATTGTAACAGTAGTATATTAATCCAAAACGATATAGGGGTCATGTGCTTATTTTTAAACTACAAGGGGTTAATCTGTTTCAGAGGCAAACCACAAGGGTGTAAGATGGAATTTGCCCCATTTTTATTTTAATGTTTACCCTTTCTTCTTGAATTCACACACTGATATACATAAAGAAAAAACTATATGCATTTGAAGATATGTGGGTGTTTCTCAAGGATTATCTATTTACACATGCCAAAAAGATATAAAATTGGTTTAGTGTTCCCTAAATTGTGGCAACAAGTACTTCTAAGCAAACCAAGTTAAATGCTATTTCCATTCTCTTGAATTTGCTACATTTACTTTGTGGGTATACTGTGATAAGATGATCCATCCTTATTTGAAAGTGAAACAATCTCCAATTCATGTGCACAATTGCACATTCTAAAGCTAAAATTCCTCGGATTATCATACGAAGCAGAGTCCAAATGCACCTAATATACTCAATCACCTAACAAATTGACATATGTCTCCTTTATTGCTTGCTACCAGAATTGGTTATATTGTGCAAACAAATACTCAGTGCTGAGTTATCTACATGCCCCGTTAAAGGAAAGTGTTACTTTTTCACTTCACTCATTTCTTGATAAAGGCTTATTGCCAGAAATCATAGTTGAGGGGGTGGTGGTCAACCACTCCTCCATAGAAGGGGTTCCTGTGTAATTAGGCAATTCAGTTCATTGTTTATGGAAGTTCTTTGTTGGAATGGCTATTTCCACCCCCGACATTTGCTTGTGCACACATTTTTTTTATTTGGATGATGTTACCCTCAAAAAAGACATCGGACGTAGATAGGTACGCTCTTTTGTTAAACTGCTTGAAACCTGTTCTTCATACAGACCAAAACAACGGTCGTCGGTCTCATCCAAGACATCTTAGCATGATGAAAAGCGTACCATTGGTTGCTTCAAATCTGATAAACCATTGCCACTGGGATTTTCATCTCAGAAACCCACCATCTATATTAGAATCCCCGAGTTCAGTCTGACTAACCACCACCATTATTGTGTAGAGGAACCAGTTTCAACCATCAACGGACATACCATTTAGTATCTATCTATTTATGCATTTCATAAAAGAATGCTCCCACAGATTTAAGGATGAGGAAATATTTTCCAATGTGAACTTCATGATGAGGAAGGGTTACAATAATCTTCATCGACAGATTAAGATTGAAAGGAAGCTTTTCGTGTTTGAAGTGGTGAAGGATTCGATAATGCTTACAGTGAGAACTTGCAATGCTAGTTTTTCCATGGGAATATATTTGAGTGGCATCGCTTGGTTGGACAGATCGATCCAAGAGGCTGCACGGTGGAGACAACCAACTTTTTCCTTCATAATTTTCAGAGGCAGCTCTTATTGTCTTTCGCTGGAACTGTTTTCGAATAAGAATTGGAAAGTTCCTTGCAGTTACAAAGGTTTGAAATTCTCAAGAATTCAATGGTGATGGCTGGAGTACTATGGCAAATATACTTGCAGATATGTGTAGAGGGAAACAAAAGATTGATAGCCACTTAGGTGAGAACAAAGTAGAGAAAAATTGAGATGGTTGCGATTCTTATAAAAATGCTTTGCTTTTGATGGAAAGAGGGAATCTGGTGCTAATGATAGATTAAGTTTGTACAACAATGACGAGAAGAAATGAACAAGAGTAGTAGGTTGCTTAAGGGAAAGCATTTTATCACGTGGAAGAGATTCAAACTGCAATGACTATACAATGGAAGTTGGTGTGAAATTGCGTCCTTTCCAGGCAAATATGCATTCTTGTTTGGCTAGAATTCTGCACAGGTTGAGGAAATCTCAAAAAGGAGGTATGCATGGATGATCTGGTCAGGGTTAGGTTGCAGAAATGGAAACCTGATTCCAACTCAACCCATGACCATATACCTTTTTTAAGAGGCTGGATTGCTATTGAAGGTCTACATTTTCCTTTATGGATGGAGGAATTTTTCGAAGAATTGGGGAATGGTGTGGTGGTCTAGTTGGTATTGATGAAGATATAAAAAATTTTCTAATCTGTTACGGGCAAGAATTAAAGTGAAGAAGAACAATTTTGGATTAAATCTTATTGCTTTTGATGTCGAATTTCAAGGGAGTATTTCCTTTCAAGAATGGGAGGTTTGCTCTCTTCTAATTGGAATTTGCTGCAAACACAGGGTAGTATAGGAACTCTGTACCCTAGTTGAGAGGTTGAAGATGATGGGCAGAAGACCAACGGTGTACTTAGCTGAAGGGGGAAGGAGGTTGTATGCAACTTTGATGATACTACAGAGGGCATTAGTGGAGTTTTGGGCGTTCTTGCTTTGATTTCTCTATGAAAAATGGGTTCAGAGTTAATCTTGGTGGTTATGCATTAAATGACAGCAATAATCAGGATTTGGAAGGGGTAAAGGAATTTTTAAATTTTAAAACAGAATTTAATGGACAGCTGGGCGTCATTAATATTGATATTAGGCGGGCTTATGTGATCAAGTCTGAATTGGGCTTGCCATGTGTTGGGCTTAATTTTTTTTTTTTTGATATGCAACGATATTTTTATACTACAGGGGAAGGGGAAGGGGAAGGGGAAGGGGAAGGGGGAAGGGGGAGGGGGACTTAAATCATCAACCTGCCACTCCATTATAGAGGGCAAGTAGAATCATATCCAATCTTCCTACCAAGCCAATCCTTTCGGCACTCGGTTCCTTCGTCTTAACTCAAGTTCAGTTTATTTTTTCGATTCAGAACTCGGGGGCTCAACAAGGTAACCTAACCATTAAGAAGAAGTATTCACTTTGATTGCAGACTTATTCGCCCTAATCAATAAGCGCGAGATACTTCTCAAAGTTAGATCTACGGTCGAGCTACTATTAGGTTTGTATCGCGGAAGGATTGATTGAGCCTAGTTTGGTTGGGCTGTAGAAAGGGCTGGATAACTGGTCAGTTTTAAAAAACCAATGGATCTGCTGAATAAAACAAGGGACGCCATATTGCATTTGACTTCAAAGGCCTTGCTCTCTTAGGGCTCAGTTTGAGAAGTATGGCGATCCCACAATCAGCTCATCTTTTGTACTGGTCCATTTGTTTTAATCTTGGTGGTTGTCCCCATATATTTAAGGATCTACTTACGTTGTCTTGTGTGTCTTATTAAGTCTAGTTTTCTATGGAGAACTGAATCTGCTGGATTCTACTTTAGAAAGAAATTTACTATATCATGTTTAGGGTCTTTAGCCCTTTGATAATGCCTTGAGTAAATTTTGGAAAATCATGATGAACTTTCCTAAGTGACATTTTGGTCTATATGAGCTACTTTAGCAAAATCTAGAAGATGACTTTGTAGAAAAGTCTTGGTGTCAATTAAATTTCTTCTAGTACTTTTAACAATCTGATAGAGAACGAAAAGGGATTGAATGAGCTTAAATTAAAGAATTAAATTTTATTATTTGTTTTAGTATTATTTTATTAGTTAAGGAATATTTGTTTGACTAGAAGTATTAATTAGAGTTAATTAAGAAATTATTATAGAGTTTTAGTAGGATAAGGATTTGAGAGTTTGATTATGAAACTCTTTTAGTATTTTAGTAGGAAAGTAGTTTTTATTTTAGTAGGGGACTTGACCTATAAATAATAGTGTAATTCCAACTATTTTTAATTAGAGAGAGATTATGAATAAAAATTGAGTATTCTCTGTAGAGATTTGTGTGTTTCTTCACCGATTCCTTGCGAGGATGAGGTAAACCCCTTTCACCCCTTCTTCTTTCTTCTTCTCTTTCTATTCTGTGAATTCTAGACCTTCCCGATCTATATCAATTTGGTATCAGAGCCTAATTTTGATTCGTACACAAAAAAAAAAAAACTGTTTATTGCGGCACTGTTCATTGGTACTGTTTATCGGCGCTGTCGAGTTAAAAAAAAAAACTCTCCTAACAGATTTAGAAAATTGTAGCAACATCCCAACTGTTTCAGAAATTACAGAAACACCCCAGAAAGTTTCAGAAGTTGTAAAACCACCACCAAAAATTTTAGAAATTGCAGAATCTTCCCCTCAGTAGTTCTAGAATTGCAGAAACAGCCCCAACATATCCATAAAATTACAGAATTATCTCCAAAAAGTTTTAGAATTTCCTTTTGATTAAGATGGTTTCCAACGCCGAATTAAATGCTAAAGTGGAGGTTTTATCTCAAGCACAAGTTGATTCACAAAATGCCATGAATGAGAGGATGGATTCACTAGAGGCGTCCATAACATCACTGAAGGAGGTCATAGAAGCTTATCTCTTAGATAAGAAGGGCAAAGGAGTAGAGAAAAACGTCGATAATAGTCCATCTTCAGTCATCAATCCTCCACTGGTACTTATACAAGCCCCTCCACCACGTGCTCCAGTTCAATTGAATGATGAGCTTAAATTAGATATCGTTGATGAGCCTAAAAATTCTCTTCATCATACATCAATTGCTTTTGATAAGCTGATCTCAAAGGATCTTCTTACAGAAGAAGTTAAAGGAGTTTTCAAAGGGTGCCACTACAGATGGAGTTGTTATTTTGTCTCCACTGGATTATATGCTTCCTTCACCTATAATGGTGTATGTGGATAAGACTGTGATGAATGCAATGCACGAAAGAATTATTTTCTACTATGGAGATCTACAATGCTATTTTTTGGAACACAAGCTTCTTCAGATTTTTTGGAGTACTTGTGGCCTTCCAACTCTTAGGAGAAGAGTTTTTTTCAGTCGAAAAGAATTGATAAAGAATGAACGAAAAGGGATTGGATGAACTTAAATTGAAGAAATGAATTTTATTATTTGTTTTAGTATTATTTTATTAGTTAAGGAATATTTGTTTGACTGGGAGTATTAATTAGAGTTTGACTAGCAAATTATTATAGAGTTTTAGTAGGATAAGGATTTGAGAGTTTGATTATAAAACTCTTTTAGTATTTTAGTAGGAAAGTAGTTTTTATTTTAGTAGGGGACTTGACCTATAAATAATGGTGTAATCCCAACTATTTTTAATTAGAGAGAGATTATGAATAAGAATTGAGTATTCTCTGCGGAAATTTGTGTATTTCTTCACCGATTCCTTGCGAGAATGAGGTAAACCCCTTTCACCCCTTCTTCTTTCTTCTTCTCTTTTTATTTTGTGAATTCTAGACCTTCCCGATCTACATCACAATCTTTATTGGATTTTCCTTTGTGTGCAGGAACACCATATGTGGGTGGAATTTATTTTCTTGATATAAGGTTTCCAAGTGATTATCCGTTTAAACCTCCAAAGGTACGCTCAATGAATTAGCATTGTTTATAAATACTGTCAATGCATTCAAAGGTTCCTAAATCATAGGAAAAGAAGTCGTTTTAGAGCATTGCTGTCATATGTTTTAACAGTAAGGGCAATTTTGATTCCATAAAAAACTTGTGCATATAAGAATAAAATAGAAGTCATTCTTCTTCTATATCATACAATTTATTTAGTAGTTGACTGGTAAAGTTTCTTAAGTGTTCCCTACTCCTAACTTTGACCTACCTTAATTTTATAAATTGGATGTCACATCGGGTCTTTCTGATATTATTCTGGGAACGTGCCCATTAGATAGCTTTGCCAAAAGTAAATTGGCAAGTTCTTTGAGAAACAATTTTCAAATTAGCTGCTAGAATGGCATTTTCTCAAAAATTATTATGCTTCCTTATGTGCTGAAACATTGGGTAGTAGCTTAGCTAAATGTAACATTGAAAGTATTGTTAATGAATAATACGTTTGTTAACGAAATATGGAGTTGGAATCACAGAAAAAAAATGTGTCATTTGCTGCTTTGTTGGTTATAAATGCGATGGGAATCTGATTATATTCCATTACGGTAGACGTAAACGCAAATTTTGATGGGATTTTGGATAATGTATCTTTGAGCATTATCTTGAAATTGATTTTAATTTTTAAATTTATTAGTTGATAAATGGTAGGAATAATAGATTTGTATTAGGGCTCTTAGATTAGTTATTTGGTAGTTATTATAAAAGGGGATGGATTTACAATTGTGTCAGACTTGGGTTATTGAATAATTGCAATCTCTTTCCTTCCCAGTTACTTTCTTCTCGTCTCATATCCATTTCTTCTCCCAATCTACATCAAGTTGGTATTAGAGCTTAATCTTGATTCACAGTTCTGGTGGTCATCTTCTCATTGATAAATCTAACTGCCACTGTTGCAATCTGCACCATACTCACAGATTTAAGGTTCGTCACTGTCATTGTCCATCTTCATCATTGCAATCGTCCACAGGCCCTTGAGTTCGTCATATCCCAGTGCTGCATAAAAATCCATTGCTGAGACTTGCACATAGGAACCAAATTGGGTTGCGAAGGAGACCTGATGTGAATCAAGCTTCGGTGTGGTTGCTGCATATAGTTTTTTTGCTCCATTGTCATTAGATTTTTGACCTACAGCAAACCCAACCAATACCAACTCTCGTCATTGCCATTGTTGTCACTATTCAGCGCTGCCTTCAGTTACTGTATTTAAGCGAGTCATCGTAGCCATCTTCAGCCACAACTATCATCTTCTTTACCGGGGGAACCAGAACCTTATTGCGGTTGTGGTTTGTGACCCATGAGATTTTGAATTCATCCAAAGACCATCATAAAGCATCAAAATAGCACCTTACGCATCAGATCAGAGCTTCATATAGCTTTCTCACTAACATGAGTTCTCCCGTTGAGAATTAGTGATTAGCATTTATATGGGTGAGTCAAAAAAAAAAAAAAAACCCAGTCTCTTTATTCCTTATCCCATTTTGTTTGCTTTTACCGCATTCACTTGTTACCTCGTACACCGTTAAACCCATTTGTTTGCTTGTCCCACATTATTCCTATGTCAAAGTCCTTTTCACGCAACCCATTTTAATTCTCTTCATTGCGTTCTTGCTCGTGTGTGGAAATTAGCATTGATTTATGGTTTTCATTGTTTGGTTTACTTTTTTGGCATTCAACCATTTTGAGCTCAATTCTATATAAGATTCACCATGGCACTTCATGCACTTTCTAAATCCCATATTGCATTAGACGAAGTTAAGAGGAATAAGACAACTTTCTCAATTAACCACTCAACTTGCCCACCTATCTAAGATTGTTGAGAAACATCCAATAGAGTATAATCAGGGCAAGTCATTAGTTTTGTGAGTGCAAAATAAGAACTATCCTCGATACATTGTATGTGATTGACGCCCCAAGGGGGGGGGATGAGTAGGTTTTAGTACTTGAATGTGTAATTTATGCCCAATTAAAAACCTATTTGACTCAATTACCAATTAATAATTCAATTGATCCCCCAACGACTAAGACCTAATGTTACGCCCCAATTTCCATAATCTATATATCATCCAAGCATGAGAGCATGCTAAAATACCCATAAAATACATAAATAATTCATCATTCAACAACTAACTCAATTGAAATCTCAAATAAAACATAATTGAATTCATCAAGTTACATTAAAACCCAAAGTAATCATTCTCCAACCATTAACTAAAACAAAATATCCATAACATGATTAAACCATTAAGTTTTAAAAGTCAAAACTAAAGAAAGCATTTCCAACCCTCCAAATCTGGATCCACATCCTGATCCACCTCAGCAACCCAATCTACCTGCTTACCTAGCCTGGAGTCCTCCTCAATACTGAAATATGAAAAATGTTTATGGTAGGTTGAGCAATAAAGCCTAGTAGGAAAACTTCTCAAATTCAAACAAAGTTTTGAGATCCTCAAAAATAGGTAGGTCTCACTTTGTAAAATAATATATAAAAATTTGAAATAAAATAGTGGCAATTAATAAGATCTCAAGTTTACGGTACACAATAAAATTCATGAAGAAGTAAAATTAGTTTTCAAGCCATATATCACAATTAATATATCTTATCTACGCAGGTTAAATATCGTGAATCTACACATCGAGAATATCTTGACCTACACACACCCCACCAAATTATCACCAAATTATCAATTCAATGCTTGCAAGGATAAACCGTTTTTAAGAGGTTTGTATACTGGCACATCGACATTGACGTAACTTCCCAAAAATAGTATACTAACCTTCTGCCTTGATGATCGTGAGTGAATAGTGAATTCTTAAACCTTGTAAAAAACAAGGCAATTCCATTACGAGTGTTAAGAAACCTTCAAATCCCTCAAGGTAAGAAACTCATCGACTTTATGATATCTAGTTGAATGCCACCCATGTTCATCACACACACCCACACAAGAGATGTTTTCCATAATTTTTCATAAAATCCATTTATAAACAAGAATTATGGTTTCACAACTTTCCAAAGAGAATACTTAAAAAAAAATATGTAAGAGATCTTCAAGAAACATATTTACATTGATCATAATAAAAAACTAGGGTTTTTGAATCAAGAACGAATAAATCTTGGATTTAAATCCTATAGTTTCAAGAAAACGATTCACGTAATTGAAAGGAACTTCAAATAGTTGTTTTCTATCATATAATTTAAAGACTAAGATCAAAAAGCATATAAATAATAACCCTAGACTCAATGAATGAGTTTGAGAAAGAACCTTATTGGAACGTGAGTCTCAAGATCTATTGCTGATGCATATAATACTAAATACAAAAATTATTTGTTAACCCTACACGCGGAAATAGGGTTTACTTTTAACGATTATAACACGAACAAAAACTGATGCAGATCGAACAGTCGGTTTGATGGACCTCACGATTTTCTATCATATGTCCTTTAATGCCAAAAACTCGAATGAAGTGTGGGTTGCAATCATCTGAATTTTCTGTCTTGCTCTCTTTTTTTGCCACTTTTAAATTTGAATATAAATTATGGTTAAGAGAATCAGAAAGTGCGTGTATTTATAGGCTATAATAGAGACCTTAAGTAGAAATAAGGGTCGGACTTCCAATGGGGCTAAGAATCTTATGTCCAACCCAGAACAAACATCTTGCGGTTCATTAATAATAAGTTTGTTTACTAAAAAATTATTATTGATCTCCCGGTCTTATCTCAAGACTATATTTTGAGCTCCTTGTTATTGTATGCTTAATAATTTTTTCAAGTTTACGATTATAGATGTCCGTCATTTAATTAAATTGCTGATAATTATATTTAATTGACTTCTTTTTATTCTTAAAATCTTACCCTCAACTTATATATCTTGTCGAATAATTAAATCTACCTATAGGTTTGCTATGCACAAAACTTATAAGTTTCTTCAAGAGGACATCATTAACCCATTTAAATATTGAAAAACCAGTCATCAACCCATTTAAATGTCGGGACGTGGTGTCTTTTAATAATTAATTTTTACCATACAAATAATATCATTTCTTAATTCATCGAGTTTGTTAACTTAAATATGAATTTCACTTTTTGATGAAGTAAAGTAACAATCATTATATACGCGTGTCCATTAAATATTTTAAGATTAAAAGGTCAAGTAATCATAATAACCATGAGTTATTTATTTTCTTATTTAGTTAGTAAAAAGATAATAACTTCAAAAAGGGTTGTTTAATACATAAAGTGTACTAGTATAACAATCCGAAACATTAGACAGTCTCCTATAGCCAAAAAAGATTATGCCAGAAGATCAATCCTACTAATGGTGTTTTTAATTTCATCTAAGAATGTGAACCTTTATTCATATCATACAAGGATCTGATAATCTGGTCCTCTGTATATAAGTTTAACTTTACACACTAGATTATCTACAATGTAAATAAAAGACACACATGCATACCATATATTTAATATAATGTAAATATTTTACCCACGTAAATTCTCATTAAAATAGAAAATGATGAACGTTTATTAAATAATAAACTGAGTTTCTCTACAAGAAGTATACTTTTAGAATATAACTCAATTAAACCCTTACCTTAATTTTTGTAGATCTTGATCCTAACATGTTTTGTTGTGATTTCCACGTGTCAATCTTTCAAAGTTCTCTCAACACTCCTTAGTCTCATAGGGTTGAAAACTGACCTAAAGAACGTCCATGAGGTATTTATGGGGTCAAAAATTGTTCAATCAGCGTGGGCAGTCAGCGCGAGCTTGATGGCGATAAAACGCACTCCTACTTTAGAACATGGATTGACGTTCGAACGTACATGGCGTTCGAACGTGCCTCACTTCTAGTATCTTTTGTTCAGTCTAGCGCGTTCGAACATGAACTGCGTTTGAATGTACTCTAGTTTCTACATGAACTTCTAAGGTAGTTTTGGCCTAGTTAAAAGTTAGGTTCACTTAATTTTCATAAAAAAACACTTTTTTAGCCATTGAAGTCTAGTTTCTAATGTCCCAAAAATCAAATCAATCGGATATCAGGATAAAAAGTTATTGCTAAAATATTAAGGTAGTGTCTAATTCTTTTCAACCAACTTTCAAACTTCTCATACACCCCATATCATCTATCCTTAATTCATTTTTTTTTAATCCAATGCATGATAGTCTAATATAATATAAAATAATTACATGGGGGCTTATGCCTAATGACCAATTAGTAAATACGTGCAAATACTCAAATTGATTCCATGTAGCACAACACTATCCACAAATCTTATCACTCCAAATCCCTTCCACTAGTTGTCAATTGATTTCAAAAATTAAAGTGGCCAACAACACAAAACGGATTCTCTTAAGCATTCAATCAACAAATGAAGGAAAGTAAAAATTGCAAATGTGTAAAAGCAAGCATTCACAAGATACACAAATTCCACGTGAAAATCCTTTTGGAGAAAACCACGGGACTATAGTGCACGGTCCATCTAAACCGATCTAATAGTGTTAACCGATTTAATGTTAGATTACTGGTTTGAAAGTGTTAACCCTTAACCAATTCTATGGTTAGAAGCTTCTTCCCTTGAGTTTTAACTCTAGAAATTTATCGCAAACATCTTGACAACTAGCTTCACTATGCAATGAATCAAGCTCCACGATTTGTCCTTGAAATCCACCTTTGATCCTTGTGTAGTCTCCTTGGATTCTTTGTGTTGTTGGTTTTGGAGGTATACAAGATTTTTCAACAATTCTTTCTTAAATCCTTATATGAATTAGAAGTAGATCATGTAGGGATTGAGTTTTGATTTGATCTAGGGTAAGTTCTTTCTTGACTCGGTCGCCTCTCTTAAACCCTAGAGTCTCTTGTGTCTCTCTGACCTCTACCGCGTCTGAAAAATCGACCCCTATTTATAGGAATAAGAAATAAGAGATTAATTGGCGTGTAAAAAACTACTGCCCGAGATGCACCACTCGAGCGCTAAGCAGTGGGACCAAATTCTACAGCCCTTATTTGATGGACCACTTAGCTAGAGCGCTAACCATGGGTCTTTGGTTCAATAGTACTCCTTACCTTATGAAAGCTTTACCTTCTGGAGGTAAAGGGTTCAAACCCCGTTCCCCTTCACCCTCCCAAAAAAAAATTTAAAAAAAAAAAAAAAAAAGTTTTCCTCAAAACCCAAAACTCTTTTTCAACTCTCTAAGTAACAAGGTGACACTTAAAAGGTTCAATTCCATGACTCATTTCAATAACACGTTTTCAAAAACTGAAGGTTACGTTTGATAACATTTTCGTTTTTATGTTTTTTTTTTTTAAAAACAGCAATCAGTTTTTTTTTCCTATGATTGAAAGTTGAAATAGAAAATGCGTTTGGATGCCGTTGTTTCAGAAAATCTAAAAACTATAACAGAAAATATGTTTGGTAACTAATTTATTTTCTGTCATATATTTTAGCTTTATATTAATTCCTACTAAAACAAATCCACATTTTTATATTAACATAGCCATCGACCTATAAAACAGTGCACAATAAATCAACCAAAAATAATAGAAGTTGTTAAACATTTAAAGTATCAATACACAAGGACTGAAATCTTGTGTCAAAACGTCCGAAACATTTTGGATTTTCAACACATCGTCATGAAACACGGGTAAAATCCAAAATTTTCATTATTTTGAATGAATCGTTTCGGTCGAAACAGTGACGTTTCGATTGAAAAGTGGCAGAAAGCCAGAAAAATTTGAGATTCTTCTCAAAAATCATAGGTTCTCCAACTCCAAGCCAAACAAGAAGGGAAAGATAGAGAGAAGAGTATTTAGATTTTACCTAGAAGAGAGAGAGAGAAAGGCATAGTCGAAGAGAGAGAAATAACAGATACAGAACACACCCAGAAGAAATCGAAGGAGAAGAGTTCAGTAGCTTATCTCTCTGAGTCCAGAATTTGAATTACACATTAGCACTTCATTTGTATTATGAGACCTTAACATTATGTAAAAATGTGTTTTCTTGATGAAACTTCAAGTGTTTCAAATTAATTGAAGTGATTGTCGCCTTGTGTCAAGTATTTTTTTCTTGCCTAGTGTTATTTAAGGCGTAAGGCGAACTGAAGCGACCAAGGCTCCTAATGCCTGGATGAGAAACGAGAAGCGAAGCGAAACGCTTTACCGAAGCGAATAGTTAAAAAAAAAAGTAAATATTTTAGTTTAATTACTTCTAAACATCTAAGTTCTATTTTATATATCCTAAATATTTAAATACAAATAAAATCATTAACATTTAAATTAAAACAAACACTAATAATATCTCAAATCTTAATTACAGTTGTAACTTAAACATTTAAATTCAAACAAACACTAATAATATCCCAAATTCTAATATTTAAAAACATAAGACATACAATTCAAGCAACTAAAGAAACCATTTCAAGGACTTAGAAATCAATCCTCATCACTAAAGAAACCATCTTTTTCATTATCATTAGATTCATATTCCTCTTTATCATCCTCCTCTGCCTCATCTGAAATTATGTCTTCCTCATTTGAGTCCAGTGGCCGATCTTGTAAACTTGGTGTTACCCTAGTAGATGGTGTTGATCTAGTCCGTTGGCTACTGTCCTAAACTCCAGAAGCTCGAGCAACTTCACCCTAAGTTAAAGTATCATCACCAAACACAAGCTCATTATCTTCATCTGTTTTTGCATCCATTCTCCCAATCAACCACTCGTTGCTATCATCAATATTCTTCAAAGATATTGGATCAATTATGTCACGGGAATCATATCGGCGTCTCAAAGCTCTATTATACTTAAAAAACACCAAATCATTGAGACGGGATTGAGCTAATCTATTTCTTTTTTTTGTGTGTATCTGCAATAATTTATTAACAATACATTAAAATTTATAATAAGATAAAAAAAATATAATTGAAGAGGTTTGAGGATGATACTCACATGCTCAAACACACTCCAATTTTGCTCACAACCAGATGCACTACAAGTAAGGTTTAAAATTTTTTTTACAAAGTTTTGCAAATTTGGAGTTGCAGATCCGTATGCACTCCACCAATCAGCTATGAATAATGAATAACAATTAATTAACTAACATCTTTAAACAATGATAATGAAATAAGTTTGTGGGATCACATAGATTACCCGGTGGCCTCGTTGTTCTTTGTCTAACCGCCATGGGCAACTTAAAGAGGTTTTCACATTTCATGTAAATACTCAACTCTTGACCAATTTTATCTTGTATCGTAAGATTTGGGACCAACCTTTCTAAACATTTATTATATAGACCATTCATGACTTCTTGATCTTTCTCAATCTCTGGATTGGAATAGAAAAACTCTGGGTTCAAAAAATACCCAGCTGCATGCAAAGACCGATGCAATTGAACTTTTTCAAAGATGTGTTTATACTTCTCTTCATTGCCATTAAAAGAATTAGCAATCCCTTCTTTAGTCCGGTCCATAGCTTCACAATTGTACCCTATGGGAGGCTTTTTCTCACCATCAACCAATCGAAACACACAAACAATAGGGTCAGTAAGCTTAAGAGAGTAGACAATATTACTATAAAATGAAAGCATTAAAATGATTTGTGCTATCCTTTTGCCTTGTTGTTCTTTTGCCTATTTGCTTGTAGTCCATTCCTCTGAAGTGATCATTTTTCTCAAGTTACCTTTTTGTTGGTTGATCCTTGTTAGAGTAAGAAAAGCCATAGCAAAACTAGTTTTTGCGGGCTTAATCAACTCCTTTGATTGGATAAATCGTCTCATCATATTTGACATAGTTGGACAATTATAAATATAACTGTGTAATGTTATTCCTCTCTCAAATGTTCTCTTGAAGTTTGGCAATTTGAAGATATCTTCCAACATCAAGTCCAAGCAGTGGGCAGCACATGGCGTCCAATATAGGTTGGGTTGTTTTGCCTCCAAAAACTTTTCTATTACATAGATTTTTTATCAACTATTGTGCATAAAAAAATTCAATATAACAAGTGGTTATCTTTCTTTTTCAAGAAGCTCATACCTGCTAACACATTTGCTGCCGCACTGTTAGTGACAATTTGGACCAAATTAGCTTCACCAATACGCTCCACAAAATTATCAAGCAATTCATACATTTTTTGTCCATCCTTTGAGTATGCAGAAGCATCAACAGATTCAAAGAACATGGTCCCTTTTGGACAATTCACTAAGAAATTAATCAAGGTTCTCCCTCTCTTGTCAGTCTATCCATCAGCCATTATGGAACATCCATATTTTGCCCAATCCTCTTGCTGGTCTTTCATCAATGACTTGATATGTCCTACTTCTTTGTTGAGCAATGGGACCCGAATCTCATGGTAAGAAGGTGGTTTCAAACGGGGGCCATACTGTCCAATAGCTTCAAACATTGTTGCAAAACTTTCATAGTTCACAACATTAAAGGGAATTCCCGTGTCATACATCCATCGGGCAAATGCTGTGATGGCTCTTTCTTTCATTTCCTTTCTAAAAGGATCGTTGGCATTAATCTTGGTTTGTCTCCCCTTGGTCTTTCGATTTTTGCACCACAACATTCGGATCAGGGGTAAAGTATACATCCATAGACACTTTTTATCTTGGCTTTTTTGGTCTAGATGTGGCTTGTGTAGAACCTTGACTAGAACTAGCCATGGATCTTTTACAATGCGCAACAATCTCTACAATATCATCTTCATCCTCCTCCAACTCATTAGGCATCTCATCAAAGTCGGGAACCATGTTCATTAGATTCTTCTCTTCCTTTTTTTTAGCCATGTATTCTCTAATCTCCTCCCTAACATGAGCATGGCATTTTGGACAAGTAATAACACTCCTAGAGTTCCCCGCAAGGTGTTGCTTGACCCGATAGTACCTCTATTTGACTCTTTTCCACAAAAATTGTATTTGAACTTGTTTGGGTTTTAAGGATTTACCAAGTGTGCATATTTTCATACCGGATCTTTTTTGTTCCCTTCGGATGACGATGTCATTTATTTGTTAATGAATGACACTATCACACTACAATCAAAGGAACAAAATACATTCACATGTACTAAATCACATTTCATAACAGTTGTAAACAATTTTATATTGACTGGACAACAAAACAGAAGTAGAATCAGGATAGCAGCAAAATCAGCAAAAAAAAAAGAAACAAAATGAGAAAAAAAAAACAGAAGCAGAACATGAGCAGAATCAATTGGAAACAATTTCATATGTACTGAATAACAGAAGCAAAACAGGAGCACATTCACATGTACTGAATAACATTTCATAACAGTTGTAAACAATTTCATATTGATTGGACTGGACAACAAAATAGAAGCAAAATCAGGACAACAACAAAATTAGTAAAAAATAAACAGAAGCAGAATGAGAAAAATAAACAGAAGCAGAACAAGAGCACATTCACATGTACTGAATAACATTTCATAATAATTGTAAACAATTTCATATTGATTGGACTGGACAGCAAAACACACGTAGAATCAGCAAAAAAAAATAGAAGCAGAATGATAAAAAAGGAGCAGAATCAGAAAAAAAAAACAGAAGCACAACTAGGAAAAAAAAAAGGAGTAGAATCAGAAAAAAAGGAGCAGAATCAAGAAAAAAAAAAGAAATAGAAAACAAAAGAAGTAAAACCAAAAGAGAGAAGCCAAAAAGAGAAATAGAAGAGAGAATAAAAAGAGGAGACTAATCTGTGATCAGCGAGGAAGGAGCAACGATCAGTGAGGAAGGAGCAACGATCGTCTTTGTCCAGCCTCCGGCGATCGTCTCTGTTTAACCCAACGATCATCTCTGTCCAGCCTAGCAATCGTCTCTGTCCAGCCGAGCGATCGTGTAGGAGTAGGAGCAGTGAAACCCTGTGTCCAACGATCATTTATTTATGGAATAAGGGGAAAGATCGACTTTGTGTCCAGCGATCGTGTATTTATGAGAGTAGAGCAACGGAGCCAATATGAGAAAAATTAGGGTTTGGGGTTATTTTTATAGGATAAGGGGATAATTATGACATCTTATAATTTTTTTTCCAATTGGCTAATCCAAAGGTCCATAATAAAAATAAAACTTTGCTTGGAATGACTAAGGTGTTCGCTTTTCGCCTTGCTTTTCGCCTTTCGCTTGCGCTTGTTTTTCTCGCTTTAATCACATTCGCTCCACTTAGGGTCCTCTAGGCGAGATACCTTCGCTTCGCCTTGCTTCTCGCCTAGGCGAGCTTTTCAAAACATTGTTCTCTCCAACTTGATGTTATTTTATATAAATAGATGTTAATTCAATAAATATGCTTAATTAATGAATTATTAAGCTTATCATTATAAATAAATGGATTGTATTAGTGTTTTTATGTGTTTTAATATTTTTTCTGTATTTTCATTGCATTTCCGAAACGTTACCGTTTTTGCATCTACAACAAGTAAGCAAAAAAATTTTGATCCATTTTTTTTCTTCCCTTCCTAAATTGGCTTGTGGGATCACATTATGTTCATGCGAAGCGTTCAAAATGATTTCAAATGCTAATTATCAGTATGAATCACTGCATATCTCCTGAGCTTTCAAGTAGCGTTTCCACCCACTTATTCCCTTACTAATTTGGGTTGTACACAGGGGCTTATCATACGTGGAAGAATTGAGGATGGCCCCAGAAAACCACTCCAAAGTGAAGTTACTATGGTAACATACCAGTTGTTTTCCCTAGAACAACGTTGCTCCGACCGCCCCGAAGGAAGCGTTAGTCTCAAGAACTCTGGGTGTATCGTACTCATCAACCCAAATGAAACAATCAACATGACCACCATGCCATCTTGGACAACGATAAAAAGGCGACCATTGTTTTTTTTGTCCTCGCAACGAAAACATTTTATATTACCACATTGACATGATCAGGGAGGTCCAACAGGTGCCAGTACAATAACCTATTTCAATAACATTAACCACGACAAATTAGACATAATAATCATTTTAACATAACATTGGAAGTTAAGAAAAATCATAATACCATTCTAAGTAAGACATATATTAATGATGAGTTGATGCTCATAATTGATTCGCAATACCATTTCTACCATGAGCCATTTCACACAATTGACTCGGCATTATATCTATTTCAATTAGTGCTGTGAATTAGATCTTGCACCACCTTTACCATCATCAACATCCTCTCTTCGATCAAAGTCAACGAATAATCAATCTTGTGGAGAATGACTTCTACTGAAATCATGGACGGTACAAGCTGTGGGCAAAAATTTATGCGTGGTTATGAGATAAGGTGGCATTAGTTTGAGAATGGGAAAATGAGCCTTCTGAACTTTAAAGCAATGCCCAATTACATTTTGAAGTGATGAGTGACAGTAATTGAACAACTCTTCTTTGTCGGTTGATTGTGGACCCCCATCTTTATATTCACGTAAGTGATATCTCTCACCACGGTAGGGGAACAAAAAATCTGGCATGTTTGTATAATCCGAATCCATAACATAGTATCTATATGTGAAAATATATATATTATTATAGGACACAATATTGGATTTGTACAAATTACTTTTCTTAAATTTGTGTGGATAAATTTATCTCCTGCTGGCATTGGAAACATGTTTGCTGGAATATTGACACACTATAAAAACTTCTCGGCCATGAGTTGTACCTTTTCAACCACTCAACACAAATGTAAATTGCGTGTCAGACGAACATGCACACATGTTATGAGTTGGTATAGTTTGCTTTCTCTAGTATGGTACTTGTTGATTTATTGGAACACGTGCATCGATATGGGTACCATCAATTGCACCGACACAATTCTATAATGGCAAACATATGTCTTTAACATCAAAACCCGTTAACCGTTATATCATAGTTTATATATTGGTCGAAGATACAATAATAGTTTCAATTACCTTATAAAACGGGTAATATTTAGGATTGAATCTGATGAGGTTGAATGGCATCAAAATTTTGGGGCTATATTTGTCTAACCATATATTCTACCAAGCTTATCATAATGAGGGCAACCCTTTTTCTTGAATTATCTAGTCTGCTTGTTCACCAAGCAGAAATGAAAACTATTGAATACTAAACCCTTGTAAAAAATAGACATAATAATGATTAAAAGTTTTAAGAAAAATTGACTACTTTTCACAAGTTCTTCCATTTGTCATCTGGTAAAGTAATTGTCTGTCTCTCTGGATCCCAACTTACTCTGGTTGTTTCATTCAATAACTTCTTAAATTTATTGTACGTTGTTTTCAAAGTATTGTATTTGTTTCACAATTGCTCAGGGTTGTAATTATACACCATCTTTGCTCTAAGTTGCACTAAGATTCTGTTTTAGGCATCCATTTCAAACGTAGACATGTCTTTAGGCTGATCTAGTACTCCCAAATCTATCAATTCAATAAAAATGACCTCATTTTTAGACGTTTATGGCCCGTCAGCCTTTTTAGCCCCAACCTCAACAACATCGTCATCCTTATATGTATCAATCTCAACAACATTTTCCATCTACATACCAATCTCCAACAATAACCTCAAACATTCAAACGTATAACACCCTCTCAAATCCCAACTAGCTACATAAAACATAAAACCAAAAACAATAAAACAAAAATTCATAGTTCATAATTCTCAAACCCCAATTCATACTTCCTAATACATAATTTTTTTTTTTTTGGAGGGGGAAGGGGAAGGGGATGAAACTTGAATCTTTGACCTCAAGAAAGCAAAACCTTTATAAGACAAGGAGTACCATTGGACCAAAGGTCCATTGGTAAAGGAGGTGGTAAAATACATAATTCATAACTCACAATTCATACTTCATAAATCTCACTTCATAATTCTCAAATCTCAAATCTCAATTCATACTTCATAATTCATAAATCATAATTCATACTTCATAATACACAATTACCAATTCATACTTCATAATTCTCAAATCACAATTCATAATTCACAAACACACACACAGATGCACAAACACACACACACACATAAATAGAGATGTACACATATACAACAATATAGATGCGCACACACACACAAAAATACACATACACACACTCAGATGAACACACACATAGACGCAGACACACAGATGCACACACATACACATATGCATACACACACACACACACACAGATTCATGCAGAAGACGAGAGAAAGAAAAACTCTTTGCATATACACACACTCAGATGAACACATACTCACACACTCAAAACACATACACCAATAGAACACACAAATCTAACCAAATAAACAATATATACATGGATCTAGGGCTATATATTAATATATATATATAGATCTATGTATATATTGTAATATATATATATATCTAGGACTATATATTTGATTCCATAGAGAGGATTATAGATCATCCAAATGAGACTCCCTCACTTGAACTCCCAAAAGAATTGAGAAGAGTTATAGATCATCCTCTAGAACAAGTCATAGGAGATCCCTAACAAGGAGTTAAGACTAGATCTAGACTTAGAAATATATGTAATAACTTAGCCTTCTTGTCACATATAGAGCCCAAAAACAAAAGTGAAGCAATAAAAGATGAGTTATGGATCATGGCTATGCAAATTTAAGAGAAATGAAGTATGAGAATTAGTTTCGAGACCTAGAAACACATCCATTATAGGAACAAAATGAGTATTTAGGAATAAGCAAGATGAAGAGGGAAACATATCTAAAAACAAGGTTAGACTACTTACACAAGGATACAATCAAGAAGAACGGATAGACTATGATGAGACATTTGCACCCGTAGCTGGATTAGAAGCCATTAGAATGTTTCTTGATTATGTTTCCTACAAAATTTTAAAGTTATATCAAATGGATGCCAAAAGTGTTTTCTTAAATGGTTTCATCATGGAAGATGTTTATGTGGAACAACCTCCCGGTTTTGAGGATATTCATAATCCAACCTATGTTTATAAACTCGCTAAGGCATTATATGAATTAAAACAAGCACCTAGGGCTTGGTATTGTAGACTTAGTAAATTTCTATTAGACAATGACTTTCCTACGGAAAAAGTTGATACTACTCTATTTATCAAATGTATACACAATGATATACTTGTTGTACAAATATATGTGGATGATATTGTATTTGGTGCTATAATGAAAAATTATGTGAAGATTTTGCAAAATGCATTTGATGAGTTTAATGGGTGAATTGAACTTCTTTCTTGGATTACAAATTAAACAAGGAAAAAAATGAATTTTCATAAGTCAATCTAATATGCTTAGGACCTATTAAAGAAATTTGGCCTAGAAAATTTTAAACCCTATGACACTCCCCTGAGCACCTCTCTAAAGCTTGATAAAGATGAAAACAGAAAAGATGTAGACATCAAACTCTATAGAGGGATGATTGGTAGCTTGATTTACTTAACTGCTAGTGGACTAGACATCATGTTTAGTGTGTGCTTATGTGCTAGGTTTCAAGCTAATCCTAAGGGGTCTCATCTAAATGTCGTAAAAAGAATATTTAGATATCTTAGTGGTATCACAAATCTAGGTTTCTGGTATCCAAAGAGTCTATTTTTTGATCTTATTAGCTACTCTGATGCAGACTTTGTCGGATGCAAAGTAGATAGGAAAAACACAAGTGGAACTTGTCAATTTCTTGGACACTCACTTGTTTCTTGGTTTGGCAAGAAACAAAACTCGGTTGCTTTTTCCACGGCCAAAGTCGAATACATTGCAGCCGGATGTAGTTGTGCTCAAGTCTTATGGATGAAACAAACATTGAAAGACTTTAATTTAGAATTTGATCACATTCCTATTAGATGTGATAACAGAAGTGCTATAAATCTAACCAAGAACTTTATCCAACACTCAGGAACTAAACACATTGAGAGACATCACTTCATTAGAACCCATGCACAAAATGATGATATTGAACTTGAATTTGTTAGAACAGAGGATCAATTAATGGATATATTTACTAAACCATTGAGGGAAGATAGATTTTGTGCCATTAGAAGGGAGTTAGGTATCATAGATCCATGGTAGGAGACCCTTAGATGTCAAAGGAAGGCATTGCAGAAGGCTGGAAAACAAAAATTAAAATTGTGTAGCCTGTCCGGCATACCGGAATGCCAAATCGGCATAGTGGAGAGTTCAACCGGTATACTGGTTCATCTCAACAAAATTTAAAATATGTGATTGTTCATCAATAAAAATGTAAATCTCCTTCATAACTCTTCATAAACACCCCACCTACAATTCATCTCTATTTAAACCCTTTTCCTACTCATTTCTCTTCACTTCAAACCATTATTCTCCCTTCCAAGCATCAAAATTCCTCTTTCTCTCAAAAGTTTCAAACCCTAAGAACTATTCATCTTCTTTTTCTTCCAAACTCTTCAAATGGCACCACCTGAGGCAAGGAGCATGCTAGGGAAACTACGGGAGGAATGGAAGAAAGAAGAATGAAGAAGAACTTGGACCTCTCCATTCTCAATGAAGAGTGCAGAGCAAGATGACCAAGGCATAAGAATAGGGCTTTTGCGGATAGTCAACCCCTACTTACTCACCAACTTTGCAATTTAAATATAGACAGTATGCTAGAAGAAATGGGATGGATTCCCTTAATGGAATTAGATGAACCCTATCAAACTCTCCCAAACTCTCCCTGGCACTTGTATGCCGTTTCTATGCCAATCTTCATATGAAGAAATCGGGCACAATAAAGTCCATGACAAAAGGAATACTTGTCAAACTCTCCCAAACGAAACTTGCACAAATCCTACACTTACAAGATGAGGGTGAAGAAATCTTCTTTTGGGAAAGGTGGAGCATGCAAGAATATGTAACTGATGTGAGTGGGAGTACGAATGTAGTGTTTGAAGAAAATTATCAAGAAAACCAAAAATTGGATGCAAAAAATATGCTTGACATTCCTAGAGTAATCAACAAGATTCTCACTAAGAGTGTGATTCCAACGGGCGGGCACTATAATGAAGTGTCCCAATTTCAAGTGTTTGTCATAGTATGCATTATGATTGGTAGGAAATTAAATATACCTTATATCAAGATGAAGTACATGCAACAAGTGGAGTGCACGACTTCCTTATGGCATGACAGTCACTAATGAGTTTCAAGCCTTTGACATTGACCTTAACCATGAAGAGTGTTCCCGGAAAAACCTTCTTTGGAAACACATTGCTTAAAATGTTGGAAATTGAAGCAATGGAGGAAATCATTGAAAAGGGGAAAAAGAGAGCAAGAGGAGAAGATATGAGAGGAGACGAAACATCAAGGCCTATGTATGTTGGCGATGAAAGAGGACAAGAAGAAAATCCTTCTCATACTAAAGAATTGAATGTTGATGAACAAGGTGTGGGAGATGAAGGAATCTCAAGGCCAATCTATGCTACAATGGAAGACTTGAATCAAGTTCGTCAACCGTGGAAGGCCTTACTACAAGCATGAAAAGTCTTCACACCAAAGTGGATGGTGTAATGGACTTTCTTCAAGCCAAGTTTGGCCCATTTCCTTCTCCTCCAGCATTTGTGTACCAACTAGAAGATCCTCAAGATGATGATCCTCAACACAAACTTAGAGAAACGCGCCAACAATTAAAATTTTAAAAACAAGTTGTTCTTGTAGCATGTTTGATATGTGCACAAATTAAGGGGGAGCCTTATTTTATGAAAAAAATGTTACTAAAACATGTGCTTATGTTCTGGGGGAGCATTGTTGGTTAACTGTATATGGTTTTCATTCACAGTTCGTTTGTGATGTTTGTCATCATAAAAAGGGGGGAGAATGTTGACCCAATACTTGATTAAGCATTATTTTGATGATGATAAACATCTAAACATAATTTAATTTGTGGATTAGATGCGTGTTTGTTAGATTGTGATTGGTGGCAAAAAGGCAAGATCAAAGAAGAAAAAAAGCAAGAGAAAACAAGAAAACTCTGTTTGCAAAAACAGAGTGTCGGATTGGTGAACCGGTTTACTAGATGGGTGAACTAGCTTACTGGAATCTAAACTGACAAACCTCAAAAGTTCCCGATACTGTGTATCCTGAGTTCTCTAATGAACTAAGAAAGCTTTGCTAACCGGCATGCTAGTTGGTGAACTAGCAAACCTCGGAAGCATCTAGTACTTGGCCAAAGGAAGAAGTATCTGACAAGTCGGCATACTGGACAAGCAAACCGGTATACCGGATGTAGCCGTTGTGAGCCAACGACAGAATATTCAATAGTGCTGAACTTTTGCATTTTGAATCTCACTTGACCACTACTATAAATATAGGTCTTTAAGGCATTTTTGGGTCTTCTTGAATGCATGAATTAGGAACTAAGGGCTAAGAAAGATTAGATCATTCATTGTAAATTTATTTAAGTGTTTGTAAGCCTTTAAGAGATCACTCTTCTTGTCTTGATCTTGTAATTGGAAAGAATATTCTTGTAAAGCAAAAGAGAGTGTGATATTGTATTCTTCTTGAGTGACGCTTTTGAGAGTGGAATATTTGTCTTGTACTCAAGGAAGAAAAGTGTAAAGGTGTTGGAATTTCACCTATTGAATAGATTCAAGAAAGAGAAAAAGAACTTACAAGGGGAGAAGGAAGAAGAGGACGTTGGCCAAGTGTTGGGGCTGAACCTCTGTAAGTCTTTATGTTTGCTCTCTCTCTCTCTCTCTCTCTTCTCTCTCTACTATATATTGGTCTTGATATCTCACATAGACTTCATCACCTTCATCACACTCATCATATTGATTACTATCATCAAGGTCAACCAATTTCACAATTTGTGAAATTGGATTTTAAATTGGGCATTTGTTTTGAAAACCTAATTCACCCCTTCTTAGGTTGCACTCTGGGCCAACAAAGACATTTATAGTAATTCAACAATGACTTCTTCAGTAATTTCCTAACTACTACAATCACAATGTGCTCAACAAATCAGCGCCAATGGGCTCAATCGATCAATAACAATTTGTGACAACAGTGCTAAATAAATAGAACTAGACTTCATACTTTCGATCATAAAACGAGGTTAAAAACGACTGTAAATCAATGAAACCTCAATAGAATGACATGGAAAACGCTACATCTCAACCATATTTCTGCAGCACAACAGAGATCTGGCAAAAGCTCTTCCGGCAACAAACAACTATTATGGGCTTCAATGATCAACTGTTTAACTCTTTCTCAGACATAATTTAGGATCCAAAGGACCCCCTAAGACCAAGTGCACTTTTGGGACAGAACGAAAACAGGAGCAATTGCACAGTGCACAATCTGTAGGACCAAAAGGGACTAAATAAACAGAGGTGGGGAAAAATGAGGTCTAGTAGATCAAACCCTAGGAACTCACTATACCAGGTAAGGTTTATGATAAAAAGAGAAGATTTGTAAAGAGAGAAGTGTGAGTGGTAGGAAGAGAAATTGTTACCCCATCTATCACTATAAATTCAGATTTATAGCTATCAATGAAACATAGCAGGCTAGTATGCCCCCACATGGGTACACAAAGTAAACAATGTTGGAGTATAGTCTAGTTTATTAGGGTTTATTTTTCCCTTTTTACCCTTATTATAATTTTTATATTTTGTCTAGACAACAAAGGTATTTAGGTCACTTTGTATGATTATTTGACTATATATACGGGGTTCTACTCTTCATTTGAGTATCCTTTTCACTCACAGATATCTCTAGTTGGTATTAGAGCCACCAACCCTAACCCTAAAGCTAAACCTAGTCTCTGCCAATCATTGTGAAACAAACTAAACCAACAGCCAGCAGCCTTTCCCTGACAGCGAGCAGCCCATCCTTCCCTCACCATCTTTCTCTTCACCGACAAGAGCCAGCAGCCTTCCACCGATAGCATACAACTTAGCACCCAACTGTCCCAGTGGGTTCTTGCCATGCAGACAGAGATAGACGCTCTTTAGCGTAATCATACGTGAGATCTTGTCTCTTTACCTTCAGGGGTGAAGCTTATTGGCTGTCGTTGGGTTTACACCCTGAAGTTTCTTGTGGATGGTACTATTGATGGTCACAAGACTAGGCTTATGGCGAAGGGCTTTACTTAGGTACCAGGTCGTGATTTTGATGCTACCTTTGCCCCATGACAAAATTAACTACTGTTCGATTGATTATTTCTCTGGCTGCGTGGTACACTTTTGGCCTCTTCATAAGTCGGATGTGAAAAATGCATTTCTTCATGATGATCTGAATGAGATTATTTTTATGGATGCACCACCGAGTTTTTGTAGTGATGGAGAGTATGCTGGAAAGGTATGTCGACTGTATAAGTCTCTTTATGGGCTGAAACAATTGCCACGATCTTAGTTCTCTCGCTTTAGTTGCGTAGTTGTACGTGTAGGATTCACGAGATGTCATTCTGATTATATCTGCTTCATTTGACGGAATCCTTCTGGACAGTGTGTCATTCTCTTGGTATATGTTGATGGTATTATTATTACTGGAGATGATATTTTTGGGACTGCGCAAATCAAGGTAAACCTTGGGAACTTTTTCGATGCGAAAGACCTTGGATTTCTGCGATAATTTCTTGGGATTGAGGTTGCCCGTAGCAGCAGGGATATTGTTTTTTCTCAAAGAAAGTATGTTTTGGATCTTCTCTTAGACACCGAGATGTTGGGGTGCAAACCGGCATCATCACCTATGATTCCAAACCTGAAGCTTACTGCTGAAGGTCAGGAGTTGAGAGGTTTGACTGTCTATTAGAGGTTGGTAGGTAAACTTATCTACATAGCCAAAACTTGGCCAGACATTTCATTCGCTGTCAGTTCATGCACAGACCATGTCAGCCTCATCTTGATGCAGTTTATCATATCTTTCAATAGCTCAAGTCTTATCCTGAATTTGGGTTGTTCTATGCATTAGGACCTCAGACTGGTTCTCTAGCCGGTTATTCAGATTCAGATTATAGGAGAGCGTGTGACAGTTGATCTACTACGAGCTTCTGTGTTTTTCGAGGGGCTCATCTTATCTCTTGGAAGAGCAAGAAGCAGTCAGTTGTCTCTCGCTCGTCAGCAGGGGCAGAGTGTCGGGCACTGACACTTGACACATGTGAGATTATCTGGCTACGATCGATTCTTGGCGAGTTGGGATTTCCAGTGACTGCTTCGTCTACATTATATTGTGATAATCGATTTGCTATTTAGCTTGCTTCTGACTCTGTATTACACGAGAGGACGAAGCATATAGAGATCGATATTCACTTTCTTCAGGAGAAGATTAGTTGTGGTATTGTCACTCCATTGTTTGTGGGGACCAGTGATCAGGTTGCGGATGTTTTCATCGAATCTGTCACTCTATTTATTCTTCGGGACTCCGTTGTTAAGTTTGATTTAGGTAATATTTTTGCGCCCAGCTTGAGGGGGAGTGTTGGAGTATAGTCTAGTTTATTAGGGTTTATTTTTCCCTCTTTACTCTTACTATAATTTTTATATTTTGCCTAGACAACAAGAGTGTTTAGGTCACTTTGTACGATTATTTGGCTATATATACGGGGCTCTACTCTTAGTTTGAGTATCTCTTTCACTCATAGATATCTCTAGTAACAATAACAGTAATATTCCCAACATATCTTTTTTGATGGCAATCGTGGGGACCAATGGTCATTAAAGTTGGGTCCTGTTGCCTATATGCGTTTCTTGAATTGAATCATGGTTACTTAATATAATAGTTACAAATCTGCATAAAACAAATCCTTGTTGGCTTTGCCTGAGATCTAGCCCTTTTGTAATATGTAGACCCTTGTTCATATCTACTGCATCTGACCTTGCAATGCAATACTAAGAGAAAAATGAGAAGCCTTAGTATTTATAGATTTTGGCACAACTTTCTTTTGTGCTTTTGCATTAATAGTGAACTGAATACTCTTCCTCTGTTGGTCACTGTTTGTTCCTTCTTATTTTTTAATTTTGAATTCAGGGTTGCAGGTTGTATTTAAAACTCGTATCTACCACTGCAACGTTGATTCAGCTGGCAATGTTAGTTTGGACATCTTGAAAGATAGTTGGAGTCCTGCTCTAACAATTTCCAAAGTTCTAGTTGCAATCAGATCAATTTTCACTAATCCTGACCCTTGTAAGTACTTCCACTTTCTTTGGAATTATTTTTCTTTCTTCTCTTCCACTTTTTGTGGTTGGGGTTTTTGATACAAATTGTGTCCTAATATTAATAAAGGAAGTTTCCTTGTTGGGTATGCCCCCTTCCTATTAGGTGGTTGAATAAGTGAGGCACGCTCCTTAAATTGTCAAATTTATCTGTGTCTAAGGACTAATGTTTCTCCCATTGTTGTGACACAGCACCTTCTAGACTCCTATCTTTTCATACAAATTGTTCAATATTCTGGCAGATAAACCTCTTGTTTCGGGCATTTCCCACCTCTACTTGGCAGACCAAGTTAAACACGATGAGATAGCTGCAGAGTGGACATTGCGATTTGCAAGGTGAATTTGATGAATTTGGTACGACAACCTTTAGACCACCAAAATTCAACTTTGGTTCAGTTATTGCCTTGGAGCAAATTAATGGAAAGTTTTGTTCTACAAGCAAGCACTTTGCTTTTATGGCCTCCATGTGTACTTACGTTTTTGTTGTAAAAGCTAAACAAGCCTACATGATTTATGGTAACCTTTTCTATGGATCAATAGATTTATCTATTACAGTTCCTTCATATTTTGTCTTCCGTTTCTACGTGTGGCTTACTACGAGCTTTAATCCTGAAGGAGAGGAGACTTTAGGGTGGAGAGATTCTGTGATATGTTTTAGATGATGAGGCTTATTTTGGCCTCCTGGTTGCGAGTAACAATCCAAGGTTTTGGTTTAAAATTTGTAGAAGTATGCATGTAGGTACAAATAGAAGCAAAAAAAGTTTACGTGTGCGCATGAATGTTTTAAATGCATGCACGTAGAACCATATTGTAATAACATTAGAGTTCTTGTTTTATATTATTAGTAGTGTCGCTCAATATTGTAATTGCCCACAAGATAAATCTATAAATAAGAGGGTGCAAGGAAACAGCCTACACAACTGATTATTCTCTCTTATCTTTGCTTGTTTTTCTTTTCTCATTCTCTCATTCTTTCTAACACTAATATTATTTTTACTTTTCACCTGGGTATCAGTTCTTCAATTTGAGATTAGGTAACATAGGAAAACATAGTAGACGAATTCCAGGACCTTCAATGGGGCTGATGTTATTCGTTAGTGGTTGTCGTCATGCTAACGTTAGCAACTTTTGGCTATCGGAACCTACCCTTTGCAGATTCTTATGGTGATTTTTGTTTACTTTTTTGAAGCCAACTGAGTAGGGTTTTCTAATTTTGAATATTTTTAAGATCAGCTTCACTGTTTCTGAGGTGAATAGTGTTCGAACTGGTTCATATTTTTTAGTTTCTGACTGTTTCTGGCTTCTATGTTGTGTTGAGGCCTGTTGGAGTGATTAGTTTGCTTTGTTGTTTGTGGCTTTGATATCGACGACAAGAGTTCTGTGTGGTGGTTGGCTTTCTTATTCTCTATTACTGCATACTCACAAGAATATAACGTATCTTGGACCCATGAATGTTTTGAGCGTATGTTTAATACTAATCAAGGCAATAAAAGCTTGGTTGAACACTATGAAATTTTGAAAGGGTTGTGGAAAGAACTTGTGTTATACCAACCACTAAGTGTAGATTTGGAAATTTAGCAATGACAGTGTTAAGAGTTTAATGTCACATTGTTCCTGTCGAGTGTTAACTTATAGTGTGTTTCAAGATCAAATTTTGACTAGTGAGACGCTTTGGATTGCTGCAAATGCTTATTCTCACCCTTAGCGAGCTTTTCTTACTCATTTCATCTTCATAAAAGTCCTCTACCTTAATCTTTAGTGATGCTAGTTGAGGTGTTTCACATGGTGGACATAGTGGTGGTGTTGGCCTTCATTTGACCTAAGGTGGTTGTCGAGGTGGTAAAGGTACTAGTTGTGGGGGCCGCGGTGGTCGCGGTAATCATTTTCTAGTCGAATTGTTCTTATTGTAGGGCCACTACACATATTGAAGACTATTGCTAGGATAAGTATGGGAGACTGACCTATGCTAATCAAACCCCCATGACCCAACTCCACCTATATCTCAAACACCATCTACATTTGGCCCTCATGACATCCTAATTGTTGACCCTATGTTTGGTTAAGTAAGATTTTAATGATAACAAACAATCTCTTGCAATTAATCATCTTCTTGTTAGTTAAAGTGTTGTGCATGTTTGATGAGAAACTTGAGGGAGTAGTGTTGTATACAAGACCTATAGAATAAAAATAGAAGATATACAATATGTGAAATACTAAATCAGATGGTCGAAAAAGGCAAAGAAATGTTGTCTCTTGTCATGGGGAAGCATGTGCAAAAATCTCATTGGTTTAATTTTGATGAGTGAAGAACAATAAAGGTCACACCTCTAGGATGCTTGTTCAAGTAATAAAGATGAGTATGTTGCTTGATGTGAGGAATGGAAGGATTAATGCAAAGAGTCGAAGATGCAAAGTAATTATGGTAAAGTCTAGAATTAGTCAATTTGATATAGTATCGGTAGTTTGAGCATAATTTTTTACTTTCAATGTCCAATTAACATGATTCTTGCATATTTGGAAAGAAAACATCCAACACTACAACTTTGACTGAAATAACATTTTTTCAAATTTGAATTGATTTATGGTAAAAAATGATATGCAAGTTGAGGGTAGTGCACATATTCTATCAATTAGTTTTGTATTTTATGGAAAAAATTGGTGTTTCCAGGTGAACTAATGTAAAAGTGAGATTTGTGTACATTTCCATGATATGAAGGACTTTTTTTTTTTTTTTTGGGGGGGGGATGATTTAGGAGATCTAGGAGTTAAGTCAAGAGCAATATAAGCATAATTGAAGAAAAAATCTGTTATACTGGTAGGTCTTCTATCGGTTCAACTGAAGGCAGAAATTGGTTCTACCAATAGCAGTTCACTCCTACTGTTAGAAGTGAAAAAGAGACTTGATCTACTGGTAGGTGGATACTATTCTACTGGTAGGTTTGAAGCAGAATGTTGTTCTACCAGTAGTAGAGAAAAACAATCAGTTCATGCAAAATAGTAAACAGTTTTATCGATAGGTCATTTTGTGTTTCCTATTGGTAGGTTAGTGCAATTCTACTACGATGACTATTTTGGAAAGACAATCTAATTAAAAGAGAGGGAAATCAGCACATGCTCTCTTGTAAATACCCAAGCCTAGCCAGAGAGAAAGGATTGATTCTTTCAACATTCAATTCACCACAACACCGTTTTTCTCTCCTAGGGTTTAGAATTACTTTTTCTTCTTTCAAGAGTTTTTGTCCATTGTTTACAATTACAAGCTTCATTCGATTTGGGTTCTTTACTTCTTGCAACACAATTACATTCAATTTCTTCTTGTGAACAATTTGCATTCTTGCAATTCAATGATTAAAGTTGAAAACACTTATAATATGTATATCTTCTTACTTGCCCGTAGACAGTTAAGTCTGACATGTGTAATTCTTAGAATCACTGCAATCGATGTGAATGTAATTCTTTCAAAATCAAATCAATTGATTTGCATACATATTTGTTATTTACATTTGGGTGTCAATCGAATATTTTTTGTTCGAGTACAATCTCAAGTGATTTATAGAAATTGAGTCAAAATACCTATTCTTGGTGAGATGAACTCTACTGATTAACCAACCAAACTTTAAAAAATTCAAGATTTTTATTTTCTTTTGCCAATCACCCCTTGAACCAATCGTTTTTCCTGAGGAGATGACCTTGGTAATCGATCGAGTTACAAACACGATAACTTTCCTATGCTTGAGAATTCTTTGATAATTTAATCCACTTCTAAGAGACAAGCATTTTTAGTGCTGTTGTAGAGAAAGACGTTCTTGATACCAAAGGTGATTCAGACGATCGTCAAGTAAGTCTTGTGATTCACATCACGTGCTCAGGTGCATTCTTCGTTGTACTTTACTTTTAGTTTATTGCTTTTATGTTTTTATTTATAGTTTTAATTTCTTTTGCATGTGGGCACGAGACACCGTTCACAATAGACTTATGAGACTTGACCCCACAAACACTATTGACATGGAAGGTTTAAATAATGAGAATTCACCGAATGTGGGGCACCAGGGGAATAATTTTTCAGTAGTTCATCCTGTTCGTAATCCTGGGAATGTTAGAAATAATCTCCCACTGGTTCTTCTTGCGAGGACGATGAGAGAATACCTCTAATCAACTTGCTCCTCTACACCCTCATGTATACCTTTATTGGTGCAAGCATAAAATTTTATAGTAAAATCTGGAATGCTCCAGTTGCTTCCGCAATTTCATGGTGTGGATAGGGAAAACCTCTACCTTCGTATCAAGGAGTTTGTGGAGGTGGTTAGCACATTCCTTGAGCAAAATATGCATGAAGAGGTAGTGAGAATGAAATTATTCTCATTCTCTCTGAAAGACAAGGCAAAAACTTGGCTCAACTCTCTTAAACTCGAACTATGGCTATTTGGGTTGGTTTACAAAAGGAGTTTCTTAAAAAACAATTTCTAGTTTATAGAATAACAACTTTAAAGAAGCAAATAAAATTTCTTTTTGAGAAATCTAATAAACAGTTCTATAACTGTTGGGAGAGGTTCAAGGATCTCTTAAATGATGTTCCATATCATGGCATTGAATCATGACAGCTAGTGAGTTTCTTTTATAAGGGAATTACATTAGCTCATTACCAATTCATAGACATGATGTGTAATGGTAAGATTTTGAGCAAAGAGCCCAAGGAAGCTCTAGATTACTTCAAGAGCTTAGCATAGAATGCCTAATCTTGGAATATTTTTGATCCTGCTGAGCTCTCAAAGCAATTTATTTCATCCTAGTCTGCTGGGGTTGAAATGTAATACCCCGTTCCATTTTGGCAAGGAACTAGTTGGGGAATATAATCTTGGAAGGAATAAGAAATTTTTTTTAAAGAAGAATTTATAATAATCTAGAAT
Organism: Ilex paraguariensis; assembly: GCA_963454935.2. Taxonomy (NCBI): domain Eukaryota; kingdom Viridiplantae; phylum Streptophyta; class Magnoliopsida; order Aquifoliales; family Aquifoliaceae; genus Ilex; species Ilex paraguariensis. The sequence goes on along the minus strand of CAUOFW020000691.1, from coordinate 11,145 downwards.
GTTGGAGAAGTTTCTAGAAAGTTCTAGAAGAATCCAAAAAGTTCTAGAACAATCTAGATAAGTCTAGAGTATTTTAGAAGGTTTTAAGAAATACTAGAAGGTTTTAGAGGGATTTAGAATGATCCGGAAAGTTCCGGAAGGACGTAGAAGGTTGGAGAAGACTTTAGAATATCATAAATGAATCTAGATACTTGTGAAATTGCCATGTGCAAAATAAGCTTGAAACCTAAAAGGATCTAGAAAAGGGGAGATGGTAGAATATTCTAGGGAATTCCCCCCTAAAAATGTCACATGTCAATATTCTCTAGAATAATCCTAGGATGCCTATAAATAGGGAATTTGGGGATTGGATTAAGATACAAGTGCACAAGTAGTCTTCCACTTTCAAGAAAGAATAAAGAGTAAAAAAGAGAAGAAGGAAGAAAAAACACCTCATCAAAGGAGAAAAAAATCCTAAGAGAAAGAGAAAAGACATCGATAACATCTCACTCTACTTCGGGTAACAAGCAACACTTAAGAAACATATCATTTGGACTTGAGGTGAGTGGTTTGGCATGCTACGTATTATTCCCGTATCCCTAACATTTTAAAAATGATACATAATGCTTGTTCATTACTACCTTTACAAAATGTTTTACTAAGTGTCCAAATACTTGTGGCATGTAATTCTCCATACCTTGGTGAATTCTTTTGTGAAGTACTGTGACTCAATCACTTGTTTATAAGGTGAGACTTAGTGATGGTTAATGAGACCAATATTAAAAGTGCAGGGAAATTATTCCTCTATGTGCGGGTGACTTTGGCCACTAGGGAACATACCCAGGGAAGGCTGAAGTGACCCTAGTGCTCAACGGTTGAAGGAACAGTGCCTGGTGCGTCTTGGTGATCTTCATCGGATCGTCTTAGGGTAGGGAACAGACCCGGGGAGGCTGTGGTGACCTTAAGTACGATGTTAGATCCAACCCTAAGATATATTCGGGCATTTGGTTAAAAGTTCAGAAAAATTATTCCTCTGTGTGCGGGTAATCCTGGCCACTAGGGAATAGACTCGGGGGAGGCTGAGGTGACCCTAGTGCTCAATAGTTGAAGGAACAGTTTCTGGTGCGTCCTGGTGACCTTCACTAGATCGTCTTAGGGAACAGTTCCTGGGCGGCAACCCGTGGTGACCCTAAGTACGGTGTTGGATCCAACCTTGAGATCTTCTGGCATTTCGTATGGTTCTCAGATATCGTACAAGTCCTTACGAGTATGAGATGATGATATAATTTGTTATTGTCACAACATTTTTACTGGCTTTGTTTATGATTATCTATTGTATGACATACAAATTTTTTTGTTATCAGTTATTGTATTTGGTTGCCATCGATTATTGGATATCGTACAGTCTTCACCATTATGATATGATTCACCATTGTGGTATGATTTATTGTTAGAATTTGATTGTGTTATTCTTGAGAAATTTATTCTCTTGATGAAGTTATTTTTCCAAACCTTTGATTTACTTGTCGTATGCCAAATATGTTTTTGTAACGCCCCAAATACCACTCTAGACGGCATTACAAACTAAAAATCATTCACATCATGAGAGCAACTAAATAATTCTTTCATAAAGAAATTTCATACATCAAAGTTAATCTTTACAATCTCATTCCCAAAAGAAAGTGCCAAAACATGACGAATATATCCCCAAAAGAATATGATCCCAAAAGTAAGATAATTACATCCCAAAAATTTACTATCATAGCGCAGCGGAATAACAAATAAAAGTGTCGCTCTAAGCGTCCACTTCGGGATTCACGCTCCCGTCTATTGGAGTCTCTCAGTGCTCGGGCTCCTCGACTCCCAACTCTTCCTCGAGAGGATAATCTGAAAAATATAGTTTGTAGGGGATGAGCACTAAGCTCTGTAGCAACATTTCTCCCAAACTCGAACAAGGTTTAGAAAAACATATAAAAATGGTCGGTCACCTTTCATAGATAGCATATATGAATTTTGAAATAAAGTAGGGACATTTAAACAGACCTCCAGTTTAAGCAACAACAATAATTTAATGCATACGGGAAACCAACATACGACTAATAATCCAATCCACCATAAACCGTTTCTCCCAAGTTCATGCGGAATTCCATACTTTCCAAAATTCTTGTAGAAACTAGTTATGGTAAAATGAACAATAACCCACCACTGTATTCGTATCTCTGGTATGAAGTAAGACCTCACATGAATACCATTGAAAATATCATGGCCCACATACAACCTGTACAAATCCTCACAAGGATATCTAATTTAAAGGAAGGGCATATGCCAACACCATGACAGTGACGTATCCAACCAAAGAGTAGTATACTTGCCCTTTTTTTCACAAACCCGTAAGCGATAATGGTTTAGTCCTCGCAAGACACTAACCCCATTACGAGTGGTAGGAAAAGTTCTAACCCACATGGAGTAAGAAGGCGTCTACACACTCCAAGATACCCGGTCAATAGTAGCCCATGTTTATCCAACAACCACACAAGAGATACAATACCAACAACTTCTTCAAATAACAACAATTCCATAAATCCCCAATTTCACATGTAGTGTTTCAATAGAACAATTGAATAAAATGCAAGAGATCATCATCAATATCATTTTAATACTCAACTCAAAGCACTATAGTTTCGAAATCAATAATAAAGAAAGAATTTAAGAAGAAAATTCATCTCTTTTGAAAACTAGGGTTTTATATCAAGAAAATGAGATTTCATGGGTATTCAACCCTAACTTGTTTAAAACACACTAATAATTGCAAAAAGACCAAGGAACAAAGAACCTATAGCAAATACATATGATTAGGAGTCAAGAAATACATATTTATTAGCCCTAGCATCAATGGACAAGAATGGAAGAAAACCCTCTACCTTGAAGTTCTTGGAGAAGCTAGGTTTGATCTTTAATCCCCTTTTGAACTCTTGTTTCCCCTTCTTTATTCCTCTCTAAGTCTTTTTGTTAGGGTTCTAAGAGGTGTGGGGTGAGAGTGGTGTGAAAGAATGGGAGTAAATGTAGTGAAAATGGGGTTTTAAAACATAAAAAATCTGACTTTTTAACTGTCCACCGGTAGTTCGGGTACACTGGCAACCTGCTACCTGTTGAGCTACCAGTAGTTCGGATCTTTGGACCTTTACTACCTGTTGAGCTACCGGTAGTTCGGATCTGTTGGACAGCTGCTTGACAAATTTTCTTGTTGTTTTCTAACCTATAAACATCACCTTTTAGCATGTATAGTATATGAATAAAGGGGAGTGTCACTCTCCTAGGGATGATGTCAAAAGAAAAGGCAATGGAATGGTGGATGAATGATATTTCAAATGTGAGTATGTGTGAACAAAAGTGCTCCCCAAGCGCAAGGAGACTTTCGCGGATCGTGTTTTACTTGGTGGTATTTCAAGGTCGTTTCCACGGGGAAGGAAGTAAATTGAGGGGAGGTGATTTTGGGAGAAAGAAAGTGTAAAATCTTTGATTGTTGGAAGTTGTTTGGTGAAGTTTTTTTGATGCTAGTAAAATGAGAAACAAATGTTGGCAAATCCAAGAGGTCACTCCAATACGAATACCGTCTCAACTCGAAACCCTCGTCCAATAGAGCATGAATGAACGATTGATTCGTGGGAAGCTAGGGGTAAGATTGGTGAGTATCTAAGCATAAACCGTGACTAGGCCTACGGAATATCAAAGACTCACCAAGTTATCCACCCTCAACTCAGTTAAACCGAACCATTGAACTCTGAAAGAGGGGAAGAGAATGAGTTGAAATGGTATACCCAAGTGGAGGTTCCTCTTGGTTTTTCCAATTACGAGATTTAGCTATTCATGCTTAAAATAAAGACAACAATATGATGAGAAGATATTATGAAAAAATAAAGACTAAAGCTAAGCATAAACGAATTGCATAAATTTAACTTTCGAGTAACCACCTCTTACTAAAGATTGGATGAGAAACTACTCACTCTTCATGGCTTTGTTAAAACTAGAAAAGTGAGTGATGCTCATCCCTCCAAGTAGAGGAGTTACAAGGTAACACATTTTACACAAGGAGCCGATCTTCGACAAAGAATGTGTGAATCACGTTCCACCCTTCACGGCTTTGGTAAAGCTCTAGAAAAGTGGAAGAGTTTCACTCCTTTAAGGGAAGAAGGAAGTTCAAGCAATGGAAGTAAAAGAGCAATAACACAATAAAAGAAAGCAATACTTAAAGTAAAAGAAAGCAATAAATTAAAAAGAAGCAAGAATACAATAAAAGAAAGCAATACTTAAAGAAAGCTATAAGCAATAAGGAAAGCAATAATACTTTTGGAGGGTTTTTCACTCCCAAAAGATGAATGATTTACAAGTCCTAAGGGGTGGTATTTATAGGCAATAAGGGAGGGTGAAAGTCTGGTTAGGTGGCCTTGAATCTTGTTAGGTTGACTTGACGAGTCTTGTTAGGTGGACTTGAAAATCTTGTTAGGTGACTTTGAATCTTGTTAGGTGGACTTGAATTCTTTGATCCTCCTTTGTTTTGAGCTTTGATAATTGGCACCCTAGTAGTTTGTAGCTTTGACGCACAAAATCCTGAAAAGAACAACAATTAATGCATTATCCTTTATTCACATACTAATTCTAATTTGATTTATTTTGACTAGTTTAACTTTATTCAACTAACATAATTTACCTATTAAATTATGCCTTAATTAGGGTTAATCACACCCCCCAACCTAAATATTACTTGTCCCTAGTAATAAACAACCTAACAAAATAAAATCACTTTCGTAGATAACACGATTGTATTTAGCATATGCAATAAGCCGTTAAACCCCTAGGTGATCCCTAGTGGACGAGTTTTGTCTCGTGAAGGTTTTCAGTGAAGCTACCTACAAACTCCAATTAAAAGATGTGTATATGTAAGATTTCTTGTCAAAATGAGTTAGCAACAGAATCATTGAGGCACACATCTCTTAATTTTGAATTGTTTCCCGAACACTTCTCTGTCATTGGTACGTACTCTATACAAAAATAAACACTTGTTACATTGGTATTTGGAATTCCTTGTGTAGTAGGAATGATCATTCTAGTAGCAAGAATTGTTATATAACAAACATTCTACTTTATCACCTTTCATGGATAGCTTTGATTTCTCAAATCTCTCTTAGAATGCTCTCAGCAAAAAATTCACTCCGATTATAGTGACTTGTCTCTTAAAGGGCATGTGATCAGAGGATGGTCAATCGAAGAATCACATACACAGTTAGAAAGGGAGTGAAAGTCTTAAGAAAGTAGGCTAATCATGTTCTTGGCATAATCTCTTGGAAGAATATCAATGCAATTAAAGAAATACTATTTAACATATCCTAGTTTAGGGTCGACAACGCACATGCATTAGACTTGAGATCAATTAGGACTTTCTATAGGTTGTAATGTGGCCAGAGGTTAGTGGCTAATGAAATGACGTCAATGGTATTCAAAAGCTATCCCCTTTTTTTAATGTAGCACACCTCTTTCTTGCTTTTCAGTCTTTTGCCTAGAAATGATATTTCTTTCTTTCATTTTTTTTTCGATTCTTCATTGAACAGTAGCCACCATCTTCTTTTCTGTTTTTTTCTTGCCTTTCTATGTCATACCGATTTATAAGAGGGTGCAAGAAAAATTGGATAGCAAGGTATGTTAAGTGTATTTTTTTTTTGTGTGGCTCGGTTATCATATGGGTTTTTCGAGAAAAAAAATCATCATTCATTGAAGGCTCAAACATGGCTAACTAGGGGTATAATTTTGCAGAAGCAATGGCTAAGGTTCAAAATCAACTCAAAGATGACCTAAAATCCTTTCTCAAGTATGTGCCTATGTCGCATGCAAAGGTTCCCTGTAGGATATGTCAATAGATTACTTTAGTTGCATTTAATCAAAGCAAGTTTAATGAGATTATTCAACAATTGAAAGTGAAAGAGCTTACTTGAGTAAATGTTGATTGTCTCTCAAAAAGCATCGTAAGGCTCAAAACTTACCATGGTATTCTTTGTTATCTCCACTGGTTATGTCTGGTTTCCAAAGAATGTCAGTTATATTATAATTCTATTTTCGAGTTTGGTCATTGTGTACCTTAAGATTAACAAATACCAATATACATTTGACATTTAAGCATAGAAAAAATACCATTTTTCAAGGAAATGCAGTTTTTTTTTTTCACTCGAATAAAAATCAAAACTATTTACATATACATTTATCTATGAAAATTTACAAAAAGACTAAATGCACATATTGAACTTGAAAAACTATGGTGTCTCAGGATAGGTCCCTACCCACGCTACAAGTTGGCATTTTAGGACAATCCTTACTCGACCCACATTTTTATTTCAACAAAAAGACTTTGTACATAAACAAATATTTACAAAAAAAAATTTCGGACCATTAACCTTCATCCCCAAAACACATTTTTCCACAGCTTTGTCATTATTAGTTTAAATTTAATCCGAGTCGTCGCTTGTGTCTATGTCATTATTAGTGACCCTTCCCACTTCTTGTCGCACATAACATGTAAGTCCCGGACTAGTATAAGATGGCGTCTCAGAAAAATCCTTACTCTGCCCATACACTATCCAGTTTAATCGATCGGTTGCACGATTCGAAATTGGTTCAGAACACTGATTGTATTTTTTCATGTGAAAACATCTGCCACATTTGGCATGACGACGTTTAGCAAAAGTACTTCTGCCACACAATAGTTTTGCTTGTGCTTCTCGGATTTCAATTTTTCTGACTACTCTTGTTTTTCTCATGATCACAGCATGCACATCAGATGGAAATGTGCGCAAGACTCCCAAACTAAACAAAATTTTTTAACATCCATACTTTCTATGCTTTAAGACTCACTATCTGGTTCTTTAACGTCTGCCAGTCACAAAGACGATTGACGCTGCATTTGATGTGATCATGAAATATAAGCAAAAATGCTGTAAAAATATGCAATCCAGAACAATCTTTTTTTTTTTTTTAAATACGAAACTATAACAAACGAAACTATAACAAATTGGATTCGTAGATCACATCGCCCAACCTAAATCGGACATTGTCTCCAATGTTTCGAATTTATCAGTGTGTAGAGTTTAGAGATCAAGTTGTAGAGTAGAGATCTGTTCAACTGTCGAAACCTACAAAGAAAATACACAAATTAATCTTCTCTACGCAGATATGAGTTTTCGCTAGGACGAAAACACTTGATTTTAAATGCAGACAGAAGAAGAAGAGTCATATACAAATAGAGTAAACAAATGCCGAGTATGAGACAAACGACTGGGTCTTCGGGGAAGATGGTCATGTGATTGTTGGGAGTTGGGTCGTGTTATAGAGAATAGCACAATAGAAATAAGAAGAAGAAGAAGACGAAGAAAGAGGAAAAAACGGTGGGTGTAAAGATCTGTTTAGCTGCCGAAACCAACAAACAAAACACAACAATTAACCCACTCAAGAGAGATTTGGGTTAGGCTGGAAACCCCTCACCCTAAGTGAGAGCAGAAAAAGAGCACCAATGAACAAATACAAACATATAAGGCAAATTATTAAACAAAGGACTGGGTTGTCGGCGTATATGGTCATGGATTTGCATGGGTGGTTTGGTTTTACAGATAACAGAGAGAACGACGACGAAGAAGAAGAAGAAGAAGAAGAAGAAGAAGAAGAAGAAGAAAAGGGAAGAAGAAGGGGAGATCAATCACCGGTGGATGGGAGAAAAGAAAAAAATTGAAAGCCTTATAAAGGCATCCTATTTTTTTATTTTAATTTATTTTTATTTTATTTTAGTGTCGGCAGCCGCATATCCGTGCGGAATATTCCCACCATTTTTTTTTAGTGTCGGCAGACGCGAATATTCGCGCGGAATATTCCCACAAACATTGGTGTAATATGCAAATAGTGCAACCTCACCCCCCCCCCCCAACTTGATTCATGCAGTGTTCTAAAACAAATATGATATTCAATGATGGACAGTAAAAAGATAAGAAGGGTTAGAGAACACCTCGCACTTGAGCTTTGACAAAAACACCAATATCTGCGACTAAGAAAAACAAAACTATACGACAAAAGAACATAATTAACATGGAATAAAAAAATAAAGTAAGTAAATAAAAACCTGTACATTAAAAAGCAGAAAAAGAAAAAACTAATTATTCCTTCACAACTTCCGGGTATACCGGATCCATCAAATTCTCCTCCACCACTTGTTCTTCAAAGCCCCCAAAAAATGGCTTAAGTCTTTGACCATTGACCTGAATGTCTGGCCATTTTCGGGGTTTTGAACATCCACAGCTCCGTTGGGGTAGGCCACCTTGACAAGATAGGGGTCATCCCAACGGGATCGGAGTTTGCCTTGGAAAAATGGAGAGGCGAGAATTGTATAAGAGTACTTTTTGCCCGGGCTCAAATGATTTCCTCACAATGGAGTTATCATGAAAGATTTTGGCCCTTTCTTTTGAGATTTTGGAGCTCTCATACGCATCTCGTCGAATCTCTTCCAACTCATTCAGCTCTAACTTCCTATGATCACCGGCCATTCTCAAATTAAAATTTAAAGTCTTAATGGCCCAATAGGCCTTGTGTTCCATTTCGACTGGCAGGTGGCAAGCCTTTCCATAGACAAGCCGGTAGGGAGACATGCCCAAAATAGTTTTAAAGGCAGTGCGGTATGCCCAGAGGGCATCGGTCAATCTATCGGACCAATCCTTCCTGTTTGGGTTAACCGTTTTTTCTAGAATGTTCTTTATCTCCCTATTGGCTAGCTCGGCTTGGCCATTTGTTTGTGGGTGATAGGCAGTGGATACTTTGTGAGTGACGCCATATTTGAACATTAGAGATGCAAATGGCCTATTACAGAAATGTGATCCACCATCACTTATTATTGAATGAGGCATCCCAAACCTGAAAAGATATTCTCCTTGAGAAACTTGACTACGACTCGATGGTCATTAGTCTTGGTCGGGATAGCTTCCACCCATTTGGACACATAGTCCACTGCCAGGAGGATGTACAAATAACCAAATGACATAGGGAAAGGACCCATGAAGTCGATGCCCCAACAGTCGAATATTTCTATGACAAGTATTGGTGAAAGGGGCATCATGTTTCTTTGGGTCACACTACCCAACTGTTGGCATTTGTCGCATCCCTTACAAAATGAAACACAATCTTTGATAAGAGAGGGCCAGTAAAAACCTGATTGAAGAATTTTGGCCGAAGTCTTTTTCGCTGAGAAATGTCCACCGCAAGCTTGTGAATGGCAAAATGCAAGGACATCCCGCTGTTCATTTTCAGGTACGCATCTCCTCATGATTAGGTGGGGCAATACTTGAACAAATACGGGTTGTCGAAGTAGAAGTACTTCACATCTGCCATAAATCGTCTTCGATCTTCTGGGCTCCATTGCGGTGGTGTCTGTCCTGTTGCAAGATAGTTACATATATCAGCATACCAAGGACATACAGAGTGAATTGATAGCAAATGCTCATCAGGAAAAAAATCAGGGATAGGAATGTGCTCATCGGCCTCTTGCACCACAAGCCGGGATAAATGATCTGCCACCACGTTCTCAACTCCTTTCTTGTCCTTGATCGTCAAGTCGAATTCTTGTAGGAGGAGTATCCACCTAATGAGTCTCAGTTTTGCATCTTGCTTAGACAACAAATACTTTAAAGCAGAGTGATCAGTAAAGACAACAATAGGCGAACCAATGATGTAAGCACGGAATTTATCTAAGGCAAACACTACTGCTAGCAATTCCTTTTCGGTGGTAGTGTAATTCATCTGAGCCTCATTAAGTGTTTTGCTAGCATAGTGTATCACATATGGTCTATTTTCCTCCCTTTGACCGAGCACTACGCTGACCGCGTAATCACTTGTGTCGCACATGAGCTCAAAAGGTAGATCCCAATTGGGTGGTCGCATGATCGGAGGTGTGACTAGCATGTTTTTAAGTTTTTTAAAGGATGCCTCACAATCATCCGACCACTCAAATGGGACCTCCTTAGATAGTAGGTTGGTCAAGGGTCGGGCCAATGCACTAAAATTCTTTATGAATCGACGATAAAAACCTGCATGGCCCAAAAATAATCGGATGCCTTTGATGGCTCTTGGCGTAGGGAGGTTGGAGATGACCTCCACCTTGGATTTATCGACTTCAATACCCCTTGCCGAAACTATATGGCCAAGCACAATTCTTTCTGTCACCATAAAGTGACACTTTTCCCAATTCAAGACTAGATTCTTCTCCTCACATCTTGTTAGAACTTTCTCCAAGTTTGCCAAACATCCCTCGAATGAATCCCCAAACACCGAAAAGTCATCCATAAAGACCTCCACTATCTTTTCCACCATGTTACTGAAAATTTCCATCATACAGCGTTGGAAAGTCCCCGGAGCATTGCACAGTCCAAATGGCATGAGGCGGTAGGCAAAGGTACCATAGGGGCATGTGAAAGTGGTCTTCTCTTGATCCTCCAAAGCAATCTCAATCTGATTGTAGCCGGAGTATCCATCTAAAAAACAGTAGAATAGATGCCCCGCTACTCGTTCTAGAACTTGATCGAGGAATGGCAATGAGAAGTGGTCTTTCCTTGTGCAAGTGTTCAATTTTCGGTAATCAATGCACACCCTCCATCCGGTGATTACTCTTGTAGGAATAAGCTCATTCTCATCATTCTCAACCACCGTAACTCCGAATTTCTTAGGTACTACTTGCGTGGGGCTAAACCCACTTACTATCGGCAATTAAAAAATGATCCCCACATCAAGTAGTTTCAGAACCTCATCCCTTACCACCTCCTTCATGATGGGATTCAACCGCCTTTGTGGTTGTCGGGAAGGTTTGGAATCCTCCTCAAGATATATGCGGTGGGTGCAAATGAGAGGGCTTATCCCCTTGATATCCGCAATGGTCCACCCAATTGCTACTTTATGTTTTCTCAACACCTCCAAGAGTTCTTTTTCTTGTTCCATTTTTAATGTAGAGCTAATGACCACCAGAATGTTTCACCTTCCCCAAGATAGGCGTACTCAAATGGGTGGGTAAGGGCTTCAACTCCAAGTTGGGCTTTTGTTCATCGACGGAAAAATTTTATTTCTCGTTGGGGTAACTCTTCGAATGTAGGA